>VZRX01020710.1:0-161353 GCA_013398075.1 Notiomystis cincta
GAAGCGGCATCGGGACCGGGATCGGTATCGGGGAGCGGAAGTTGCCGTGTGCGGGAGCGCGGCGGTTCCCCGGTGCGGACGCGGAGCCCCCGTGTTGGGCCCTGGAGCCCGCGGGCGCCGTCCGGCGGACACAGAGCGCGTTGCGAGCGCGGCGCCCCCGCGTGGGCAGGGCCGGCACCGCAGCCCCGGAGCGCTCTCCTGACTCCCCCGCTCCGCCACCCCCGAGGCCACCGCGTCTCTGGGGGGAAGCATCGCTCGCCTCCTCCTTCCCCTCCCCGGGGCCGCAGTCCCGTGGGGCTCCCGCCTGTCGCGCCCCTGTGGAACCAGCGGGGCTGGATCGCCGTGAGCGAGAGCCCCTCTAGGGCTCCACCAGGACCTTCTTCTCCATGGTCTCCTCCTGCTACCATTTCCCATGCCCATTGCCTGCTTCCGAATGAGGTGAGACCTGTCAAACCACTGGGTTCATCTACGTGGCTCGGTACCCAGGGAGCTGGGTGAGCACTCTGGCAATGGTACTTGATCCAAAGCTTCAGAGGCACCAGAGCTGACCAGCAAGGAGCTGAATGGCCAGGAGGTGGCTCTCCATTCCAGCAGATGAGCGGTACCACCCTTGTCCAGGTTACACTCCCAAAATAGACCCACTTAGATTGGAAAAGATTGTTCCCGATCAGTTCCTGACCGTTCCTTCTCCCCTTGGCTATATGGCTTTTAGATTGAGGGGATACTTTTCAGTTCCCTAGGGGGTGCCGCTCCCAGGGGCTGTGCAGATGCCAAAAGTAGCCTGCAGCCCAGCACTCCCTCGAGTTGCCTTTGCCTCCACGTGCTGCCCTCCAGGCAGGCCCTTCTTTTCCAGGTGAGCTCCGAGCTGGCGGGGCTGTGCAAGCAGGGATCCTGCCTGCAGGGCCAGGGGCCCAGAGGGGACTGGCTGGCGGGGGTCCAGTGGACACACAGGTATGTGCTCTTGTGATGCTGGTTGAGCCAGAGAGGCTCTGATGGTTGCTGTTCCCCTAAATCCTCCAATGGTTATTCCTGGCCAAAGAACAAGTTCAGTGGCAAGTTTCAGCCAAGAAACCAGAGGTTTTGTGGAGAAGCCCAGGCACACTGGCCCATTCATTCTTGCTGTGCGCAGGTGACAGGAGGTGGACAGAGATGCTGTGCCATCTCCAGACCTTCTAGTCACACTCCAGATTCAACTGCTGCCCCAGGTATCCCAAAACATGCTTCAGTGGGTCCAACACTAGGGTGTCGGGGAGTCCCCCTTGTATCACCACACTGATTCTGAGATCTTGATTCAATCAGACAAGACTTGGCACATAATGAGGGAAAACACACATGAACTCTCCCATAAATGCATAAAGTTACTTTATTTTCAGTATACATTTAATTTTGAAAAATATAAATGCTAAAATATCTCATCATCTTCATCTTTTGATTCCATAAAAGTCACAATACAAAGCTTCATAAAACTGTAAAATACTATAATGTTATAAGGAATTTCTTGTTTTATTATTACTGGAAAAAAACCACTTTAATATATTTGAAATGTTTTCTGCTTTTTTCCTTTTAGTTCCACCAACTGATCCACTTCATTTCATCCTAAATTCTCATTCTCTCCTCCAAAGCAAACACAGACTTAGGAGATTTAAAAGCAATAACAAAAGTATCTGAAAGTGCGACTCGATTCAAATAGAGATACAAAGGTGTATCACCCCAGGGGAGGGGCAGTGCAGGCCAGCAGCCACGGCGCTGCCGGGGCTGGGACACAGCTGGCTGTGACCAGTGGGCATCACGTGTCCCACTGTGAGCTAGAACCTTGGGTTTGCTGGGGGAAGGTAATTTTTACAACTGCCTCTGATCTTGGAGAGGTTTGGGTCAGTCTCCACGCCTATTCCCTGAAGCGCCCACCCAAGCTTTCCCAACAAAATCCCTAATTTGGATTGAAAGGATGTTTTAGTTATTTTCAAAGGCATATGGGATGCAGAGAACCTTTCCTTGTCATGCTGCAGGCTCTTCCCTGCTACCAGAGGTGGGTGTTTCTCATGGAAAGCTGCAGAATCCTTTGTCCTGTCGGCAGCGCTGCTCTCGGCACAACACAAAAAACACAACACGAAGAGAGAGAAAGATCTCAGAACAGCAGTCAGGACACTTCAAGTGCATGTAACGTGGTTCAGAAGCAGACACCTCATTTTTGGGGAGACAGGTCACCAGGCACCAGCAGATGGAAGCTGTGCCCCTTGAACCGACTGGGAGAGCCCCTGCAATCCACCTGACAGCACCTGTCCTCTGGGATGGCTACACATCCACAGTCTGTGCAGGACCCAAGCAGCTCCTGTGTACTCCAAACGCCCGAGCCTGTGTCTCCACTGGGAGCCAGGACTGGTGTTCACCAAGGGATGGAGAGCATTGGCTAAAGCTGGCATCACATTTCCTAGGTTACCTGTCCTCCAGCAGCAGAAAGGATCGCAGAGCTGCTCCTTTCCCAAGTTTCCCCAGCATTTTCAGAGCAGGTTTCACCCGGGTTCCTGGGATACCCTACATGGAAACTGAAGGAGAGACCCCTCAAGAGCGAGCAGGGGCTGTACAGAGGTGATGGGCTTCTGTGTGGGAGCAGATGCTAAAATTTGGCATTTAAGGTCTCAGCACCATCAGAAAATCCTCTTGATTTCACCAACCCAGACTTTGGTTTCACAAGGACCAAGTGGCAGCATGTGCCCATCCTCTGTGATCAGATTGTCTCCATCAGGGAATTCGCCGCGAGAGCTGGGGTACTTTTTCTTGGTTTTTGTTTTTGGATGAAGCTTTTACTGTGTTCCCCCATGTGTCCTGGTGAAGCCCAGTTTCCCAAACATGTTTAGATGCACACACCTGTATAAACATGCTACAGAGAGAAAAACCTCTCTCCCAAGGTGATGTTCATTCGCTTGGTTTCACCCCAAAATCCTGGGATGCCCATGCCTGGCCCGCTGGGTCTTGCTGCATTGCCAGGTCCGGGGCTAAGTAGCCAAGGCTTAGGATAAATTCTGTAGATGATGGTAGACAGGGGTGGGATGCAGAGGGATGCGGATGTTTGCAAATCTGAGTGTCAGGATGAACATCCCAGCGGGCCACCTTCATCTTCTTCCTCGTCCACTGTGCCTGAGGCACACCTCGGGTCTTCTCACTGCACACACACACACACACACACACACACACACACACACACACACACACACACACTGGTGTTCCAAGGAAAGCATGGAGTGATCCCACGTCGGAAATCAACAACAGGGACACAACCAGCATCTGTCTGCAGCATTGGACCAACAACCCATTTAAGACTCTTCTGAGATCATGAGAGATTTTAGTCTCCTTCACAGCAGGGATTACTTATAAAAGAAATGCCAAAAACCAACAGAACCCTAAGAAAAACAGATGCTTCGGAGCAGGTGGTGTTAATTGAACTGATCCAGCCCTATGCCATGTCCTGGAGATTGTGGTGTGATGCTGTGGGTTTGTTTTTTGTAAAAATCACATTATATATCGTACAATACATTTTTTACAGAAAGCCTGGCATCTAGAAATAAGAGGTAGAACTACTCATAACTATATGTTTCCTGCTGCAGGAAAAAAATTCATTTTTCTTTACAGTAATTAAAAAAAGGTTAAAAAAATTGTCAAAAAAAAGAAGTTGTAGGTTAGGCCCCCATAATTTAAACAAAATAATCTAGGAAAATAACACTCTTCCATGTACCTGACGGATTAAGTCCATTAAAGTGTTTTTTAAAAAAAAAAATTGCATAGGAAAGGGACATTTCCAAACATGCTACAGCGATGGCAATGGTCTGTCTGTGCTGGGAGTGAAGTACCTTCTTTTTTATCTACAGGTGAGAGCACGTGAGGGTTAGCAGCACGTTCCAGCATCTCCAAGCACTGGAAGCAGACACAGAATTAGCCTGGAGGTCAGCTCTGCTCTGCCAGACAAACGCCAGTGCCTCTGGCATTCCTGCAGGTCTGATGTGACACCCATAACACTCCTGCCCTCGCTGCACTTAGGAGCCAAGCAGAGAAGGCAATCCGAGTCCTGGGCAGCGTGGGGGTCCAGAGAGACTGGGGGGCGCGGGCAGGGAGGGGCAGCGGGGTGGCTCAATTACCTTCGAGACAGGAGCAGCGAGCTTCTTAACATTTGGCTAGTGACAAATGAATTTGTAAAAGACTGGACAGACAGACAAATTACAAAGTTGTTTCTGTTCCCTTGCTCCTCCAGAAATAACCATTGTCTTCAGGTTCAAGTTCTATTCTAATTTGAGGCACAACTTTTACTGGAGTTCGTGGAGGGCTGTGAAGAAGAAGACAGACAAGATCAGTGCAGGATGAACACCAGGCTTCAGGAATACATGGCTGGATTTAAGATAAGGCCCACACACAGTGTGAACCAGTTGGTCTGAGCATTGCTCACAGCAGCAGGCAAAACCATCCATTTCACTGACCGAGGAGCTCCAAGTGTCCAGCACTTGTGCCTCACAGAATCCCAAAATGTTTGAGTTGGAAGGGACCTTAAAGCTCATCCAGTTCCATGCCTAGCCATGGGCAAGGACACCTTCCACTAGACCAGGTTGCTCCAAGACCCATCCAACCTGGCCTTGGACAGTTCCAGGGATGGGGCACCCTGGCGCTTCATCCCAGGCTGTGATAATACCCCTCAACTGCCTTTGAAATAATCCAGGCATTGCCACTGGGATGAAATTCAGCCCCTGCCTAACACCTGTAATCATAGGCACATCTTTGATGTTTCAGAGGAATAAACTTGCCTTGGTCCACATCCCACTCCTGGCACTGGGAGGCCTAAGCTGACCCCAAGGGACTGGACTCTGAGCAATTATTACTTGCTGCAATTAAGATTATTATTTACTCTATTTTCCACCACAGATATGGAAAAATGGATTATTTCCCCTTGACAGCAACCCTCTGGACTCCTCCCAGTAGCTCCACATCTTTCTTCTGGTCTGATTCCCAAACCAGTCCTCAGTGCTGCAGCCAGGAGGCCAGTGCAGTCTGTAGGCCTCTCACAGGTTCTCCACTCCCCATCCCAAGCACTGCCAAGGGCTGAAATAACTATAGAATCAACTTGTTCATGATCACCTTGGGAAGCAGCAATGCAGTGCAGGCAGTGTTCTCCAAGTGTTTCTTAAGAATTCCCTGTAGGAAACTTGCTGTGTTCTGAGGGGGAGCAGAGGTGCATTTTTCTGAATGATTCCAAAGTGCATTTCCGAGGTGCTTACCTTGGCATGGCGTCTGTTTGAAGGAAGGGAATTGTATCAGCACGATGTGTGGCGTTCAAGGAATGTTGGTGATTTTTCTCCTGGGGGAAGAAAGCCTCGGCTGTCACTGCTGCAGCACCGACCGTGCCTCAAGCCCTGCCTCAGCTCCTCCAATCTATGGGCCAAGCTCTTTTCCTGTCAGCTGCCAGATGGAAACACTCCATTCCCATCTCTCCTCCGAGATAAAGCCCCTTAGTGTGCCAAGAGGACCCGTTTCCCAGGAGTTCCCCCACCTTTCTGGCTTGACACTTACCTTGGATCTACACCCCTCAGCTACCTGGCGCTCCCTCTGTCGCACCCTAAGTCCTTGGGAGAAACAGGGTGGCTTCTCTCTCCTGACCCTAGGGGAGGCGTGTTCTCTGGAAATAACAGTCCTATCCCTGCTCTTGCTGCAGGAAAGCTGATGTTAGTGGTACTATCAGGAATACACTCTGGATTACAGAGTTACATTCAAGCGCAATCCCACAGTGGTGCTGGATTCCAGCTTTTTTTTTGTTATTCTGGTGGCCTGATAAATCTTAATTTTTCTTTTGCATTTTTCTAATTAAATACCAGCAAATAAAATACTGGATTATAAACATGTATAAATACACAAACCAACTACAGCTCAGCCCATGGTTGATTTTCTCCATTCCATCTCCAAGGGCATCTTAACAAACAGGCTGATGGCAGAACTACCTTTTCCTTAACTATTTTAGCCCTTAAGATGTTGGGAAAAAGGCATCTGATCCAAAAATCCTGAGTAACAATATTTAGGATGCAATTTATTTTTAGTACATCAGGAATGTACTAAAATCATGGAATGAAGAGGATGTGTGGTTGCCTGCGGCTGATTTTGGATGATGTGCTGACATCAGCAAAACATTGAGGACATCCAAATAGCCAAGAAAATGTCTCCTTCCCAATGGTTTTGTTTTATAATCCCAATCTCTAAGTGCTTCTGTGTCTAAAACCCACAGGGTAATGCTTAGCATGCCCTGAGGCCTCTTTGTGCTACCAAAAGGAAAGGGACCTGGCTCCCAGCTCTTAAGCCCTATGGATAATTTAAGGATCTAAAGACTTGGGGATTTAGGTCCTGTTCCTAGGAAGCACTGATTTGACAGCTGCACTAATTTCTTATTTTAGTTTGTATTTCTCCCCTCCCACCTCAGAAGAAAACGTCATATAACACCCTTAGTATGTTAAAATGTCATCCCAAAGGCAAAAACACCAAGGTCAGCTGTGATTCCTCACTTAAAAGAGGAAAATGTAAAGTGGGAATGACTGAAAATAAAGATTAAATTCATCAATTTCAGCTATTAATATCAAAAATCAAAACCAAAAAGAAGAGCACAAATGACCTCAGAAGGGAAATACATTAATGGCCAACTGATCTCTGCCTGTGCAGCTTAATGACACAAATAATTAATTACTCTGTTAAATGTTGATTTTTGCAACTGCTTGGCACCTAAGGGAACAAACAGTGACAGGACAGCGCTGCAAATCCAGAATACCGGGCTCAGAGGAAAAAAAAAAAATCCCACCATCAGCAGGTTAACACCAAGGGGGAGAGGGAGAGGAGAGGAAGAGAGAGTGGGTGGCCAGGAGACCTGTCAGGAGCTGGAGAAAAGCACTTAAGCTGGAGGCACCAGAAGGAATAACACTGATTTTCTGATTTTGTAACCAGCAAAAAAAAAAAAAAAAAAAAAGCTCACAAAAGCAAAACGTCATAAAGCAGGGGCCTGGAAATTAAAAAGGAGAGGAGAAAAAAAAGAACAAGAGAATACTTCTGAAGTAAAAGGAAAGATTAAAAAAAGTCACTCTAAATATACATAGATATATTTTTGTAGTGCAAGTCAGAGTCAAGCAGGCATGCAAGAGCTTAGTTCTACTCACTGTCGGCAGGTTTGCTATCACTTAGGAAAGGTTCCTGCTCCATGATGTCCATTGGTATTTTAATACTTGGGACTTTTTCTGAGTAAGGGCAGTCAGACTGTGAAAGAAACGTGTAAAAGGTCTTAGAATATTCCCACTGCTCTCTCTCTTACTGTCTCCCACACATTAAAATTATCCTTCACATAGTTCTGTAGGAAGGGGTAAAAGAAAAGAAGGAAAAAGAGAAAAGCATCCTCCAGCTCAACTGCCTGATGGATTCCACTGGTTCCCCACTGCACCTCACTTCCCTGCATACCCTCATACAGCAGAAATAAAACAGACTGAAAGAATAATCTTGTGGAATTGTAAACTGTAATAAATCTCCCCCTTTCTCACCCCATCGTCTTATAAGACACCATCCCATTCTGCCTGGAGTCGGCTGCAGGACACAGAGATGGAAAATGCATTTGTGGGCAGACACAGCAGGGCAATGGCTGCTGGAAAAGCTCATCCAAACCCTTTATCCTGCTGGGATTTTTGTAAAAGCCCTTGGTTGTTCTCAATTGCTCTACAGGGCCCAGATATGAGATGGCAGAGGTTCCTTACACCAGACTGGCTCAGCTCCCTCTTCAATGCAAGTGGAGTCAAATCCAGTCTCAGATACACCTCTGGTTCATCAATTCCAGAACCCTTGAAAAAATTGTGTAACCCTGGCCCAGCCAGAGAAAGAGCAACAGGTCAGGATGAGGCACAGGGAAAAGCCAGGATCTCCCCTGAGTTGGGATAGTAGCAGGATATTACACCCCACTGCCTTCTATCACCCACCTGTTTCTGCTTAATAGGAGATGCTTGGAATTGTTTTGCTTTTTTAAAAAATAAAGGGAACTCCTAATAGCCACGGAAAGGCTGATACTGCCTAACTTGGCAAAGGCAGGAAGGTGGGATTTGCCAGAAATGTTGGGACATCTTTGTTCCTGAAGAGAACCAGACCCTCAACACTGGGGTGGAGGGAGGAGACCTTCCAGTCAGGGCAGGAAAACATCAAGGAGGCCAGAAAATGGCTCTCCTTGGATTATTATTCTTATTTTTAATTTATTTTTTAACATAACTGATATCCAGTGCCTTGTTTCATACTGCGACAGCAAGATGTTTCCTCAGGACTATTTTTATGAGGCTGAGGGACAAGCATAACTCAAATAAAGCACAAGCAACACCCAGCAGTTCCCTTGGCTGAACTCAGATCCATATTTTGCTCCCCAAATCCCACAGGATTAACTCTGGGGGTGGATATTTCTGGAAGGGAAAGTGTGAAAATACTCCAACTAGTAATGCCCAGTGCTGTATGTTCAGGAAGCTGGTAAAAGCAAGTGCTGAAAAAAAAACCAGCAAGAGTTAAGAACCAATATTTTGCATAAAATGTCTTACTCATTAGATTAATTACTGTATCTGAAATTCAGGAAAAGCCTGGGAAGAAAGGAAATATCTTAAAACATACTGGAGAGGGAAGTCATGGCTTGGGATATGACACTGCTGGATTCACACCAGTCAAGAGGAGGGGACAGAGTCAAACCTCTGCTGACTACTCAGCAGGGCCTCTTTTAAACTCATTTTGGTTTGCTCAAAGGTGCTAAAGAAAACCCTCACCCTGGCAATTGGGATGGGACAGGGCAGCTGCTGTCTGAACTAAAAGCCAATCCTCCCAGCTGATTTTCCTGCTGTGCTAAAATGGGATTCTTTTCCACCTTCAGGAAAAGGCTTACCTCACCTTACCTCTCCCTACACCCCAGAGAGGCCCTTCTTCATGGCCATGAGCAGAAGAAGTGACACCATGCTTAGAACTCACCACGGTGTTTAGCACTTCAATATAAATTTAAAGGATTTGAGTTAGACCCGAGCAGGAGAACATTTAAAGGCACCAGGACTACATTTCTTCTTACATATAAAGGAGGAAAGAGAACAGTCAAAGGCACATGGGTCTGGTCTAGTCGGGTCAGGTTTCACTATTTAGGGCATGCTGCCACCTGAGGTAGGACCAAAGAGTACTGCAGAGGGCACAGATGCTCGGAAAACATTTAGGTGGTAAGTTTTACCAACACAAAGAAGTTTTTCCTGCAATATGACAAATCACATCTATTTTGTGCTTTCCAAAAGAACCATTACAAAAACACTAAAAAAAGAGAAAACCAGTAGGACCAGAGCTGCTGGTGAAAAGCATTCTCCTCCTAAAATGTAAGAGACAATGAAGGGGAGGAAAGCGTAGGAGGGAAGCTGGAGGAGGCAGGGTGAGGAGAGGCATTCTAGCAAGGGGCATGACATCTCAGCAGGTACCTGATGCTCTTGGAAAGTGTGATTTCACTCCTAGCAATGCACAAACCACCCACCACAGGCTGGAAAAGGGAAGGCAGTGTAGGAATTAAGTTTTCTTCAGGACCTATTTGCTGCAGCAGCAAAAGACGAAGCTGTCAGCTCCACAAGTGGCTGGAAAATGTCCAGCCTCAGCACTGGGCAGGGCACAGAATGTGCCAGGGGTTAGCTACCTAGGAAAGATGAATCTGACAAGAGCAGGAAGCTCCTTACATCGTCATTGTCACTGTCCATACTGCCCTTCTTCTTTTTCTTCTTCTTCTCGTCCTCTTTCTTCTTCTTGTCTTTTTCTGGAATGACGTCATCAAGAAAGCTTAAGTCATGCTGAGAAAAGAGGTAGTCCATGGCTTTTCTGACTGCCACCAGGGCCAAGATCTGCAAAGGCAGAGAGGGATTCCCAGTCACGTTTTACCTTCCATTTGGAACACTGCATTTCTTTCAGTTCTGCTTCTAAGCCCACACTCTTGAATTCTGGCTGTAAATGGACACACAAAGAAGGTGGTGGACACCTGGGACATATCTGTCAGCTTGAAAAGTTGTGCTGTGACTGCATCATGTCAGAAAAAAACAGAAGCAGTGGACACAAAACAGTATCATAATCACTCAGTACTCCTGTATTAGTAAATAATAAAAAAAATGAGCACTTTCATTTAGTTTTGGAGGCAGGTTCATGGGACAGCCTGAGTAATAAAACCTTGACTTATTTCTCACCACTCGCCCAGCTGAGCTCTTAAGAAATCAGACAGGGCCAATCCATGCCCTCAGAGTTTGGAGAATAAAGCAGGAAACTGGAGGAAAAGCTTGTTCTGTGCAAGGCTGCAATGAAAGCACTGAGAAAAAAGGAAGGGACATGTCTGAAATGGGTGCTTACATGGACACTGGGTCTGACATCCCCAGCAGAGACCACTGAGATCCCACATAGGCTTTGCCTATGGGTTCATCATCAGGCTGGAAGCTGCAATCCATTCCCAACAGGCTGCCTTTAAAGAAAACTTTGTCCCAAGCAATCATGATCCACAGCACAAACAATTCCCAGGAAAAGATCTGAAACTTTGACTTGCGTAACTGAAGACGCCATCACAGACGTGAGGAATTACTCAGGGGTGGAAAGATGCCATGCAGACACCCGTGATCATCCCACTATGAATTACTGTGTTGGAAATGCCTTTCCTCCAAATAAACAGGGAGTTGGCTATTGGCTGAACCCTCACAAACTGGAAGTTTCTAGTTTTTTTGCTCATGAGTGCAGAAAATTGAGCTTTTGCCATCATATCCAGCTTCATCAAAGCTGTGGCTGTGCCTTCCCTGAGTCCGCACCACTCCAACAAACTTTGGCAGCTTTGGGTTTCACTCTGATTCTAACATGGGCAAAGAGATTTTAGATTCAGCTTCCAACATCAGTGCAACACAGCCATGGAATTGAGATGGAATGCCACATCTGTGGGAATTACAAATTTTTAGCATCTTTTACAGGAACATTTGGAGGATATCTTTTACTTGCGTCATCTTTTCTCATTTCACCATCTTGTTCTTTACCTGGGCTCTGCCCTCCCTCCTTCTCTCCCCCTTAAATAACCACTGCAGGTCCTACCTGCCCCCAGAACTGAGATTTTACTTGTCCATAAACCTTAAATTAGGTGACCTGGGGCCAAGATTTATTCAGGAGTTTCATAAAGCTTTGCATTTGCAGAAGTCTGACCCATCTCCAAGCCAGAGTGCCTGTGTCTATAGCTCTAGTGAGAATAGGAATAATTACCCATTGATGGTAAACAACATTAGTGTCTTTTTACTTGAGTTCAAGGAAAAGAGACATCCTCTTTCCCTCCCTTTGGCACCCCTCTTAGCACTGGGCCTTCTTGGTTTTGTCAATTTGTGTTATTTAAAAGCCAGTTTTGTATCTGGTAGTTGGGGTGGACTAAAACAGGAAAACTATGCCCCTTCTCCTTGGTTCATGCAGCTCAAGGAGAAACTATGGCAAATCTAACCTTGGCAGCCAGGAATAGTCAACACTAACTACACCTTCCTGGGGAAAAATTAACTTTCCAGGCTCATTTTCCTCCAGAGGATTTATACAAAGGCAGTCATGGCCACACTGACCCTATGCAGTCCTACATGAGTGCCATCAGTGGAGCCCTGAGCCAGAGACTCCACAGGGAGAGGCTGGATTTACACGTTTCCATGAGTGTACAAACAGGGAAGGAGCAGGCTGTGGTGAAAGTGAGGGATGTGAAGGAGAGCATCACCTACCATGACAGGGAATATGATAGCAGCCACAGTGGATTTGAGGATCCAGAGGAGGGCCAGGCACACCACCTGCAGGAAGGTGAAGAGGTGGACCCTGCGCAGTGGGACGTGGCGCAGATAGATAAAGTCAGGCTGGTGTTTTAGAGGCATCAGGAGCAGCTTCAGACGATCCATGAACTGGAAAGGAAAATACAAGGATGTTGAAATGCAACCCAGGATGCACAAAAAAGAGAAAAAACAAGATGAATGCCTGAGCCAAGTTCAGCATCACACTCTGGGGCATTTTTGCTGTCCTCCCCCATCCTTGCTTCTCCCAAGGAAAGACATTCAGCATTTAGGAACTATGCTTTTGTTTTCCCCGAATAAATCAGAAGCAGAGGTCAGTAGAGGCGAGGGCAGACATTGCATTGCCAGAAAACAGAACAGCACCTCACCAAAGAGCAAGGAAGACGGGCAGCTTTCCCAGCAGTGTCTCTTTGCCCTGTGCTGGACAGGATGGACTTGGAGTTAAATCAAAATGGGGATTTCTCATTGAGGAAAACCCACTCTTGATCCCAGTCCCCCCCACCTGGGACATGAGCAGGGGAAATCCCCTACAGGAGAGCTGGCCCGGAGGCCAGCTGGACAATCCCCTCATTGTCCCCTGCCGGAGCGCGGGCTCACTGCCTGCTGCTGGGACCAGACAGATCCTGCACCAGTGAATGGAAGCTGGAGCTATTTTACAGAACGCTTGAGGGAATTCTGGGGCTCACAGAACAGGCAGTCCCTTCCCCCTAGGCCACAACCCAGCATTAAAAAGAAAGGCCACAATTATCATGGTGCCAGAAAGCAACAAAACCACTTCCAGCCTCCTTGGGCCAGCTACAGGCCCTGAGCATGAGAACGGCTCCTTACCGTAAAATTTCCTCAACGACAAAAAGGGGGGCTTGGCTTCCCCTCCTTGGAGAACAATGTCCCTGCTCGTTAGCATTGAGGAATAACCCCGCTGCCATAAATCATCCTCCTTGTTTGCCTTCAGTCTGTGGCAGAGGACCCACACTATCCTGAGAGTGAGCCCAAGCTGGGGCAGAAGCCTGTGGAGTCCTGGAATGGTTTGGGTTGGAGGCGATCCTAAGGGGATCCTCTTGTTCCAGCCCCTTGCCATGGGCAGGGACACCTTCCACTAAACCAGGTTGCTCCAAGCCCCATCCTGGCTGCCAAAGATGGACCTGGGTCTTCACAAAGCACTGACAGTGCCCACTTGGTCACTCTCCCTTGGTCTCCCATCTCACGACACACAGGCAAAGTTTGTCAAGAGCCGCCACCCTCCAAGGGAATCTTGGGAGGGAAGAGGAGGCAGTGAAGGAGAAGGGGAAAGCTGGAGGACTGTGGAAGAAGCCCTCTGCTGGTTGATGACTCACCTGCACACCGTTGAGGGATGCAACTCCCATGTAGAGGAAGACACCGTAGAGCACGGGCATGGGAATGAACTGCGGGACGAGAGCAGGAGAGACCAGGTGAACAACCTTCCCTGTTAACACGTGGTGGGACAGCATTCCCAGCCCGTCATCAATTCAAACTGCACTCATGAGTGGACAACACAGAGGAGTGAAACCATAGAAATAATAAGGCAAAATAAAGCTGAATAAACAATAAATCCTTCAGCTGTGTTTTGAGAGACACAAGGCCATTTGTGCAATCACACTCTCCCACTTCACCAGAACTTTGACATCTCATCAACAACCAGAGGGAATGATGCCAGTCACTCAGCAAGTTAAACAGCTGGGCAAACATTTTCCAGTGAGCTTCAAACTGCCTTTCACCTCTGATTTGTGGTGTGACTGGAAGCAGAGGGCAGAGAAGAAGAAAAGGCATCATGATCCTGTAGTTCATAGTATACCATTTTTTCCCAGATAACAGGTGACAGGACAAGAGTAAATGGACTCCAGTTGTGCCAGGGGAGGTTTAGGTGGGATATTAGGAAGAACACCTTCATAGGTGTTTTTCCTAATGTTGTCAAGCCCTGGCACAGGCTTTCCAGGGCAGTGCTGGAGTCACCACCCCTGAAGGAATTTAAAAGCAGGGCAAATGTTTAGTGGTGACTTTGGCACTGCTGGTGGGACTGGGTGATCTTAGAGAGCTCTTCCAATTGAAACAATCTTATGATTCCATTTCCAGTCCAGCTCAGTAAGCCATGCAAATCCATGCAGAAAGGCTGTTCTTTGGAGTCCTATCTCAGCGACAACTGTCATGCCAACCCAATCTCTGCCTGCTCCATCTCTCACACACATTAATCCTTAACTACTCCCAGATACAGGACTGTGACTTCCCTTCTTCGTTGCCACAATGTGTCTTTTCAAACATGACTTTCTGCTCCCTCAAAGTGCTAAGTGCTGCCCATTCCTCCACACTTGTCACATCTCCTTTCAGGAGTGAGGAAGGGGCAGGGGAGCACCAGACAGGCTGCCTGGAATGAATCCCTGTCCCTCAACACAGAAGTGGGCAGCCAGCCTGGCATGACAGGAACAGGGATGCTTGGAACAAACCACAGGCAGGAGCTGAATAACAGCCTTTGTGGGATTTAGTGGAGCCTGAGGAGGATGGAATGAGCTCCAAAGGATAGTCCCTCGTGCAGTGCCCCTCGCAGCCAGGCCATGGCGCCCACTGTTCCCAGCACTCCTGCGCTGGCAACCCTCCCCTTCCAACCTCTGCACTGAGCTCATTGAAGAGGCAAATAACATGGCAGCTATCCAGTGTTTCAGCATATTCCCCATCACCTTGTTCAAGGTTTCCAGCAGGCATTTCCCGGGGGGTACACGAGCACCAAAGTCACCCAACCACACGCTATCCAAAGCCTCCCTGCCTGCATTTTTCCTTCCTTCCTGAGTCTCATTGCCCATCACCTCTTGCCAGTTTCTTAATTGCTAACTCATCCTTCTTTTGTATTTATTTGCTCCTTCGAGTGAGCCACACTGATATTGCCCATTTGAAGATAAATGCTTTTTCTGCAGCATGGGGTCTGCCAACACCGTTGTGGGAGGGACAGGGACCCAGCGTGCGGTTCACAAAGCTGAGGGTGACCACAGGATTCAAAGCCCTCACTGGATCTGAGGGATGAGACAAGA
Organism: Notiomystis cincta; assembly: GCA_013398075.1. Taxonomy (NCBI): domain Eukaryota; kingdom Metazoa; phylum Chordata; class Aves; order Passeriformes; family Notiomystidae; genus Notiomystis; species Notiomystis cincta. The sequence continues at coordinate 14,864 of VZRX01020710.1, forward strand.
CATGATAGTAGCTCCAATAAGCAAGAGTTGAGCTTTCTAGCTCATTTTCACTGCTCTCTTCTCCTTCTCTTCTATTTATTTCCATGGGATTTTTTAAAAGTAAGAAAAATGTCCAAATATTATTTCACTATTCCATGATGATTAATCCTGTAGATCATCCCGAGGTGAAACCTCAGTATGTTATTCTGCAGAGCAGCAAGCGGCGCTGTCATTTTGGAAGACTTTCTCTTGGTGAAGTATTCCCTAACGATAGGGGTGCTGGCTTCGGCACTTCGAGCAAAGCTGCTGCAGGCCAACAGGATTAAAACTGTATTTATAGGAAAGTGCCTGTCACCCTCCCAGCAGGGCCAAGGATGTTTCTGTGGAGATCTGCCTTGGCTGAGCAGAAGCACCGGCACCATCCAAAACCAGCACAACCACGCAAAGCCCTCAGAAAACAAAGCTGGGATTATTCCGTGGGTTGCCTGGTTTACTGAATTTGGGATTGTCAGTGTTCTATTCGTCACTGGCAGGAGAAGACTGAAATGTTCTGCAATGTGTTTAGCAGTGCAGCTTTCTCCAGCAGGACCCCGCCACTGGAATTTGCTAAAGGTCCTGAAATCCTGCCAGGCCCTTCCTGCTGGCACATGGGCCAGCAGCATGCTGACTTATCCTCAGGCGTCCTCCAGCGAGGATCTTCTCCACACGTTGTCTTAGAGGAAGCACAGACAAATAATTAATGACTGAAGCAGTAACAGGGGAAGTAACAGACCCCAGTGGAACAGAGGAAGAGGGATCTTGTGGGGGAAGGTCACAAACTAAAAAACAGGATTATCACAATCAGGCGTTAAATTAAAGACACGGAAATGCCTGTTTGTGTGGAGGTGGAAACTGTTACCCAAGACACCAAAATTTGGGCTGTACAAACAGCCTTAGAAATGAAGAACAGGAACACATTGGCTTGGAGAGCCACTGTCTCCACTCTCTCCACAGGCAGCATTGCTGCTCCCCTCAGGCTCAATTCGCACTGTGCCTCACAGCCCCTGCGGTTTCCAAAGCCTCATCTGCAGAGCCCAGAAATGCTCCTCCAGACACCCGTCTGCTCCGTCCCGCAGTTATGATGCATGGTGCTGCTGGTCTGACATCTTCTGTTCCTAACACCGGCCTATGGATCCACGGATAAGAGCTCCTGCAGCTGACATCTCCTGTTGGACAGTGTGTCCGTGCTTGGCACCACTTCCATCACTATCTCCAGAGAAGGCAGCATCCTCCACAAGACAGGGATAAGCAGGTATTCCAGTTTCCTTCTACAATCTGATGATCCACTAAGGATGCATTTCTCCATGGCTACATGCCAACAAATTTCTGGTCTTGGAAAATAGCAACCTACCTAGATGCAGTGGTCCACCAGCAGCACATCTGTCCACAGCCTTGGCTAAACTCACAGGAAAAAAGGGTTCAGGAGATGAAGAAATGCCATTTAATTGCACTGCTTCCTCCAGAAACATATTTTCCATACTCTGAGCTTTATCCAGAATATGTTTTCCATAAAACACAGGCCCAGTAGAGGTATAAAAGAAATCATAAAAGAAAAGGGAACTTAACTTTATGCAAACACAAAAAAGGTAATCTTAAAATGATAAAAAACAGAGTGCCCAAGAATCCCAGCCCTGAACTTGGTCACTATTCCAGCACACTACAATCATGTTGGTTTTTCCTTCCAAAAGGTTTGGATTTAAGCTTTCAAAGAACTGTAAACAGTCCTTACCTTCAGGATGGGAGCCATGAAGACAGACACCCCAGTCAGGATGAAAACAATGACTCCGGTGACTCTCTGCTCCCTGAAACAACATCACTGAGTCAGGACCACAAGTACTTAACACCAACAGGAATCCCCCAAACTCAATTTTGCAGCCACATTTTTAACCAACAGCATCAAGCAGGTGGCTGGATCCTAACCAGGCCCTTTGTTTTAAACCCCCAGATCATTTTGTTACACTGTCTGGGGATCAACACAGAACTGCAACTGAGCAAGGGGCAGTGTGTTTATATGTTAAACGTTACAAGCCGTGCACCAGCACTCCCAGTTCCCCGCACAGCCATACTCAGAGCATGCAGAGAGGCAATAAATCATCAGCCCCCCACGCTGAGATCAGTAACATGTTCTGAGCCCTGCCTAGAGTGCTCCAACAGCAAGATAAATCATTCAGACCTTCATGGGGTGCTGAACATGTGCCTTCAGCAGCACCAACAGGGCTTCCCACATCCAAAAATACCCTGGCCCGTAATATTTCAGAACTGAAAATCAGGCCATAAAATTTCTATTTAGTTGCCTAAACAAGCAGCTTGATTTCCAGGAATAATCCCATCAGAAGCACTTCAGACCACTTAATTAAGGCAACCAAACACAGAAAAAAATGCTTCATTAAGTAGAGCTGGTTGCACTAGGAATGACAGGTTTGTATATTTGACCATTACATTTGCTAAGGAGTGCTTAATTTCCCTGGACAGAGAAATGTGCAGGAAATTTATTTTCTTTAACACAGGAACACTGTGTCTGATGTGGCCAAATAAACTTTGGAGGAGTCACTTGGGGGCTTGTCCAAGGAATTGGCTTTGGAAACAGGGAGAAAGCAGCACAAAATTCTTTGTACAAAAGGATTTTGCAGGCAAACAAGTTAATTAAGTCTTCCTGGTTGGACATACCTCACTCCCAAAAACTTGGGCTGTTCTCCAGGGGCTGAAGTCTCTGTCTCCATCTTCAAGCTGTCGATGTGAGCGATGGAGATGACGGTAGCAGCCACATACCAGGGCAGCCCCATAAAGGAGCAGACAATCATCAGAATGGCCACCCAGAACAAATCCAGGTGATATCCAGCACCTTTCTGTGAAGGGAGACAAACAACCTTCAGCTTAATTATTCCAATGCCTACAGAGCAGGGCAGAGGCACACCAGACAGGTGGTATTACTTTCTGCAACACTGGCCAACAGAGCCAAACAGCCGATAAATATCGAATCTTGTGAACATCTGCCTCAGGACCCAATCCCTCTCCTTCAGGGGGAACAGCTGAAGCCTCATTCCCTCCCCAAAGGAAAAGCTGCCCTCATTCTTGACTCCTTTTCAAACACCTCTGATCCTCTGTTTTTAAAATCCTTTAATGAAATAAAACAGGAAATCCAGCGGTCACAAGTGCCAAGAGAAGAAATGAAGAAACAAAAGAGCCAGCAAGAAAAGGGATCTTCAGAAAAACAGCAGAGAAACCTCTAAGGTTTGCTTTTTTAAAACTGATTTACCTTTTTAAAATCCCATTCAATTTGATTTTATTGGAAAAAACAAATGATCCAGGCCTAGGATGACCCAGGAGAGAGAGCAATCGAGCTTCTCTTGAATAGTCCTCACTGTTTTCCTCACACAGGCACTGCTTACCTTGGCTGGCTGGTAGCACCAGGATGGGTACCCAGCAACACCCTGCCAGCACTTTAGCAAGAGATGAGCAGAAAAAACCCACCTTTTTCCTACAGCAGATCTTGTGTATAGAAGTGTTTTTTGGTGTGGAAGAGCCAATGGGATGGGGCTTGTGAAGCCTCAATTCCACAAAATATACTCACACCATAACAAAGGAAGCAGGGAATACATTTTTTATATCAAACAGTACTTTGCTGGAGTGCTTATAACTTTGTTACTAAAAAAGCACAGCCAGTGCTGACAGCAAAACCACATTTAGTGGCTCGTAAGCTGCAGTCGAGGGGCCTCTTCTTCACGAGGGAAAAACAGTGAATATTTTCTTACAGCGTTTAAGGAAATGCTGTGTCTGCTGAGTTAGATGCAGGAGACAGACCTAAAACTGATCTGCCATCTCTGAGGAATACAAGGGCCCAGAATTGAAATTATATGCCCAGATCCAGGTGGCAAACAGGAGTGTTCTGAGGGGCTTTTTTAAACCATCAGCCAGCAGTCATCCATATGCACAAGAAACCTTTCCCATTCCCTGGTACTTCAACTCTCTCCTCCAGGCTGGGCTCAGGATGGTCTTAAATTACATGTAACTTGTCTAACGTTTACAGTGACCACATGAATTTAAACATCCTCCTCTATTCCAAGCAGAAGCTCCCTTCCCATTTCCAACAGCTCTCCTGATAACTGATGAAGTGGGTATCTAAATAATGACCCACTATTACCTGTGTTTTGAGGGAGTCATTACTCTCACGAGTCAGACCACTTGAAATGTGCCCTGTTAGCAGGAAGGGAGAGTCTTCTTTTACAGGAATTTAATATTTTTCAATAGAACTGTCCGTGCAGGGAAAGGAAAAAAAAACCCTACAGGCATGAAAAACTGCATAGCACTGGTCTGGAAAGTTTGTTTTAAAAACATGACTACATCTTAGGCTGTTACGTGTCAGCTCTTCTTTAAATAACATCCAACTGGGGCTATGCCCTTGGTATGTCCCAAATCTCTCCAGCTTATTGCTCCTATTTGACAGCACCATGCAGCTTTGGCCACAAAGCCACTTTTCCTGCTTAGAAACAGCAGCCAGTTACAGGGAATAGGTGATAGGATCATGTCCACAAGGGAGGAAGGTGACAGGAGGAAAAGCCCCTGCACAAGGCACAAAGCACACCCACCTTGAGCTTGTGCTCCTTCCTGTTGACGATGACGGCAGTGATCTGCTGGTCCATGAAGATGAGGATGGTCACCAGCAGGGCAGGGATGGCTGCTGCCAGGTACACCCACCACGGGTTCCCTCCAAAAGGTGGGATAAACCAACCCCTCTCGGGACTGGTTGGCTTTGAAAGGCAAGGAAAAGAAGGCATGTGTTAGAGGTGCAATACAGGAGTGAAGACATCCCAAAGCCAGGTTTGCTCCCAGCAGTGGAGCTCAAGGGAGACACTTCAGGTTTGTGGCAATTTTATCCCTCCCATTAACACCAAAGGCTCCCAGTATGGAGGCAGAATTTAAGAGAGAAATCAGCCAGCCAAAATGATGCTAGCAAAAAGCATCCTAACCCTAACCCTCTGAGTAAACCGGCCCTTTCCAGATCAGGGACTACATTCCCTTTCTGAGGGCAAGTCATTCCATGCAGGGCAAGCGTAAGGGAAAAGGAACCTCTTCCAAAGGCCAGCAAACAAGCTGACAACAACATACCTTGAATTCACTTGGCACAATTAGTTTTGGTGTGTCCACACCAACCAGGGCATCTATTCCACAGAAAATCAAAATGGACAGGATAATGGCAAAGTCACTGATGAGCTTCCGGGCCTGAAAGAGATGCGATATCATAACCACAGAAGTTAGCAACACGAAACACCGCTTCACTCATGCTTTAGTGTCTACATGAGAAACACCCTGGCAAGACAAGCTCATCATTTCTTCTCCCACAAATACGCCCATTGTCATGTCCTGTGTCATTTCCCACACATGCCTTAGTATCTGCCTTGTGTTCTCTGAAAGCCTAAATGGAAGCATGAAAACAACACAAACTTCTACAAATGAGATACTCGGAATCACTGGCAGAGATCACGCTGTTTGCCATTCAAGTAATAAATCAAACTAAACAGACAGGAAAACAAACTAGGCTTCTCAGCTAAATCCTTAAGACTGCAGCTCTCCTGAAGTCATTGGAATACAACAACTTAAAGCTGCCACTGATCAGACCCCAGAATTTAACCCAACAGGAGCCACTGTGCTTGAACTGTGTGAGCATTCCAGAGCTGTTGTTCCTTCCAGATTTCCTGGGTTCATATGGTTACATATAAATTGAGCTGCATTCCAGGCCGGATGGAATTTGTCTCCTTTTTATTAAAAATACGAGAAGTTCAATTGTAACTCAGTGGAACAGTAAACATTCATGCAGGATAAATCCCTGTGTGCTGGAATGCCAGAAACGGGGCAGTCTCAGAGAGAAATGGCTCTGGCACACACAGGAAGCACTGGCTCGCACTGGGAGCCTGGCCTGGGAGCCTCACCAGGGGGCAAAACAAGCACATGCACCTGAGACGTGCCTGTGAATTTGGAAGGGTTGCCTTCAGCACCTTTTAAATCCCTGCCACATTACCCAAACAGATTATGGCTCCTCTTGGCTCTTCTGCTGCCTTACCTGTGCTCTCCAGAACCACTGGGAGCATTCCCAGGCACACCTTTGATAACCAGATCCAACAACCAGCTACACTTTTATCCCAACCAGTGCAACCTGGCTTCCCTGCAGAGCACCCCTCCCTGTGTGTAGTACAGCAACTCCGAAAGGAAGGCTGACCTGTGCTCTTGGAAAGACTGATGGGGTGACAGGAGATACTTACAGTGGTGGGAAAGTAGCGACTGGTCTTGAATTTCTTCAGGGCCATGGAGCAGGTGTAAGTGCCAAAGAAGAGGATGAAAGACATGAGGGTGATGTCAGGGACATAGTTACAGTTGTTGCCCACAAGTTGACCGCCATACTTCAAGCACTCCTTGGCTGTCAGAGCTGCCCAGTCAATGGTAGTGGTGTTGTCCTGCAGAAAAAAAAGGAATGTTCCCATAAGGCTGTGTATACTCTGCCCATGTTGGGTTAGGAATGGTGACAGAATATCTGAGAGGAGCAGGGAGGCATCATGCAGAGGCTAAAAATAATGGAATCACAGAACAGTTTGGGTGAGACCATTTTCCTGCTGCTGTTTGACTAAAAGGGGTCATTACTCTGTGTCTCAACTTCCTTCCCCTACACATGGATGTGATGCACCAAGCTCCACTTCTTTCTCCTCACTATGCAGAGCTTGCTAGCAGACTGGCACCGCAAGACTCTGCAGTCCATATGATCCCTGCCTTCCCAAGGGGAACTCACCAGCTCAGAGGAGGGAGAGACCAGCTCATAGTCTGACAGCACCATTGTCCTGTTAAGTAATGAGCTATTAACTGCAAGAGAAAAGAAAAAAGGCAATACAGTAAGCAGGATGCAGGAAACAGTTAGGAAGGAGAGCAAATTCCAATTATTCAATAATTTCTTGACTCTGTCAAGCTGTTTGCCCACCTCTTCGCTCCAGTAAAGTGAGTCACAAGTGTTTCAGAGAGACTCAAAAGCCTCAATCATCAATCACTCACAAAACAGAAAAAGAAAAGGTTAAGTGAAACATAACCCAAACCCAACTGGGATTATATTTAGAGTTCATGGTAAAAAAGAAACCGCACAAAAACCCAGACAGACAATATAATATTTCATAGCTTTCCAATATTTTTCTAATGATTTCTGGATTAAATTAAATACCCACAGAACACTCTTAATGATTAATTTCAAATCCAAGCACAATGCTAAAGACATCCAGAAAAGCAAAATGCATTTCAGTGTCCAGCATAAACACAGTTTTGACTTAAAAGAAAGAAAAAAAGACAGCAAGCAGTTGAAATCAACAGGATGAGGATAATTTCTTTGAAAGAAGGGGCAGCATTCCCCTGTGGCTTCTGCAGCATTAGGAATTGTGGATTTGAAATTTCATTTAGAAATGCAATCCTTCCTGCAAATAGACTCGTGGCCCCTATCCTCATGGCTTAGCAAGGTTGTGCATAAATAAACTTCTTTCACTTGGATGTTTGGAGAGCCGCAAGTGTTTCAATGGGAAGTGAAGACTTCCAGTCTGGCACTGACCATTCCCATCGTCCTAGTTTCAAAAAGGAAACCACTCTGCCATTCCAATGGAGGCAGAAGCAGACCAGCAGCCATGTCCTCGCCAAGATCCTGTGTTTAATAGGGAAGGCAGGCACCCAGCTCCCAGAGAACTGGCTCTCGACACCTGTGAGGAGCAGCCAGTGGCTTTTCCTGTTGGACAGGTGTGCCAAGGTAACCTGCAGTTTACTTTGGGCACAGATCAAGTTTCTTATTCACTCCCCATTGTTTGTGGGACCCTAGGAGTGGTCCCCACTTCCCTAATGGTACAGCCAGTGCCTCTTGGTTTAGATTTGGGTTTCGTAACCCTTTGCTCCCAGAGTCGTAGGTACACTGGCTCTATCTGCCGCACAGCCCACATTCCAGAGGCAGGCTGCTCTGTGGATACACTTCCCTTCTGTTTAGTGAGGAACTGTTTGTGCTTTCCCTCTCATCCATGCAACCAGGAGGTGGGAACCACCCACATTTGGGAAACGCCTTGAATAAATCCAGCTCCTGAAACAGGAGTGACCTGAGCTCCATGGCAGTGACCCAAGCTGTATAGCAGTGACCTGGTCACCACTTCTGCCCCTCCGTGGAATTCTTGGAGGAATGCCATTTGGAACTGACAGCCACAAGGAGACAAGAAGACATGGGTGCAGAAATAGCTTCTCCACTGGTCATGATGCTCTCTGGAGAAGTCCCAGGAAGGCTGGCTATACTGACATTCCAGCTGGGATGTAGGGTGAAATTTACCTCTTAGCCTCCCAAGACTAAGATAGGATATCTGAAGGCAATTGATAAAGAAGGTATAATCTACCTATTACCTGGGCTGCGGTGCAAAGGAAAAGGAGAACAAAGGCCACCTCCTACCTACAAACCAGAGAGGTAATGAACACTCCCTTACCTGGATCTAGTGGTTTACAGGCACAAGAGTAATGCGTGATATAGTCCACCTTGAACTGTGAGTTGATTGGATAATGATCTGCCAGCTTGATCATCTTCTTGAAAGCATCATAAATGAAGATGAAGCTGATCAGGGAGGAAAATCCTTCTTCAGTGAAGCGGGTGAAGTACTTGACCAGGAAGCTGGCATCGGTGGCCACGAGAATGAGACACTGGAAGGCTGACCAGAGGCCAATCCAGAGGCGGAACTCCAGGTAGTCAAAATCATTGTCCCTACAACAAGACAAGGGTGGCAAGAAAGGAAATCATTGGGTTAGATAAGATCAGGAAGTACAAAGCAGATGTTACATGGAGTGAAGTTGAGTCAGGGGAAGTTGAGATTGGACATAAAGGAAAGATCTTCTCCTGGAGGATGGCTGAGCACTAGAACAGTCTCTCCAGGGAGCAGTCACGGCACCTAACCTGACAGAGTCCAAGGAGCATCTGGACAGTGCTCTTAGTCATATGGTTTAGTTTTAGGTAGCCCTGCCAGGTGCAGAGAAGTTGGACTTGCTGATCCTCACAGGTCCTTTCCAATCTGGGATATTCTATGATTCTACGACAAACCCTGGTGCCAGGAATGGGAGGGTGTGCAGAGCCACGCACCCAACTGCATCGTTCCCTCCTGGGAACGATAGCCCCTTGTTTGCAGCTTGAGCCTGAGGTGCTGTGCCAGCACAGAGTCCAAAGGTGGACTTTTAAGAGTGGAAAAAGTGCCAAAAGGGAATGCTGGAGCAGATAAGGACCTGCCAGGAAGGCCATTGCCTGTTCTGGGGAAGGAAGCAAGAGGTGGTGGGACTGGCAGGCTCAACCAGCTGTAATTCTCTGGAAGACAGAAATCCTGACCTGGAAGATGTCAAGGAGCAAGTAAGAAACAAAGTGATTTAGAAAAAGAGAAGGGAAAAAATAAAAATACAAGACCCAAGTGACAACTCTGAAATATCCAAAGTCAGTGCCTGAGGCGGCAGGATCTCCCATCCATCTGAAGGCAGCTAGCAGAAACCCAGATACACTGATTCTACACCATTGAAGGACTTCAAAAAATTTTAAACTATATTAATTTGGCTTTTAGCCCTCAAATTCCTGCAGCACTTCTGAAGCTGACAAAGCAGGTGGAAAAGCACTGTGTCCTGTAGGATTGGTCCCCAGTGCCGGCACCACAGAGCACCCAAATCCAGATGCATGGCTGGGTCTGCAAGGCATTTTAGGGCTCTCTTCAGGCACACACGCAGAGTCACACTTGAAATGAGTCAAGAGACGGGAAGTTTTTTTAATTTTGCTCCTAGCAGGGAAGCCAGCATGTTGTGAATATGAACAACCACAAATGCATTACTGAAAAATCAAAGTACTTAGTTCCAATTTCCTTGTTAGAAAGGACTCCTTTGAAAACTCCTGCCTTTCTGCTCTGGCAGGTTGCTAGGACAATGGCTTTTATAACCACCACCTCCTCCTCAGGTTAAAAATAACCACCTTCTCCCTCCCAAAGCAGTACAAGTGCTTTTCCATCTTGCTTTTTTCCGGCTGCGTGCTGTACCTGGACTTTGTCATGCCCACCAGACATCAACAGGTGCAGTGTGTCCTTTCCAGATTCTATTCATTTATTCCACATAAAGGAAGAAAAGAAAGTTACACCCCTCTTGCTCCACCATGGAACTCTCACCCTTTGGCAGCTTCCACCTTCCCTCCCTGGGATAATCTAATTTTGCAGCCATTTTTTCTAGCCCCCATCCCTCCCTACATGTAGGAACACAAGTCCTGCACAACCTGCCATGCTGAAAACACAGACTACATGGGATTTGGGATGTTTTCTGTGTAACCTAAAATGATCTCTTTGCAAAACACCAGCCAAAGGATCACCAGCCCCATGGGGTAAAATCATCCATGACACTGCTGATTCCTTTGGGGATTCCAGTGTATTTTCCTGGTATTGAAGATGTGGGAATGGTAAATGAGCACACCGAACAAAATGAGCTCCCTTTAGGGAGTGTGGGTGGCTCTGGGTGTCAGCTGTCAACAACACGGAGGGAGCAGAACCTCTATACTAGTTAAATGGAAAAAACCCAAGTGCCTTTAAATGCAGGAAAGCTCCACTACAGAATTCTGGGGGCTGTTTCTACCACAGCCACTTTTGCTTTCATAAATAATTGTGATTATTTCAAATGACTACTGGACAAGTTTCTGGCAACCTTGAGACCCATGGGATTTCATTAGTGAGGAGTGGGATTCATTTCTTTGCTCCTATGGGAGTCAGGGAAGCAGTGATTAGGAAAAGCAGCACACTGTAACTAGAGCAAATTCCTCACATAGGACTGATGTGGCCAAGGTTTTTTTTTCCAGGAGGCCCCACAGAGACAGGCAGCCACACACTGGGCAGTGCCCTGGGACATGCGTGCCGGGAAAATCCCTGATGTGATTGCACTGGATCTCAACAAGGAACACGACGTTTCATTTTGTGCACTAAATCCCCTCCTTCCCCACCAGCAGGCAGCTCATTCCCTGGCTGGGGTTTCCTTCGTGTGGGACATTCCTGCCTTCTGCCCTCTCCCGCCACATACTCACTTGCTGAAATTGAAGAGGAGCCGCTCAAAGACCAGGACGGGTCCTGTGCTGCTCAAAATGGTGAGGGGCTGACCAGCCAAAAGGCAAAATACGGCACCGGTGACAGCCGTGCCCAGGAAGCTCTCCAACACGCCCTGCGGAGACACGGGAGAGGAGTCACTCCTGCAGGACCACCCTCTCTAAAGGAGCGCTTCTGTCGTAAGCGTGTGCTGCATGTCCCTGTGCCCAGGACCAAGGGGAGAGCATCCTCTACCTCCCCTGCAGCTCACATCAAGATGCTGGTCCCACACAATTCAGAGTCACTTGGGATAACCACACGTGCTGAGCAGCCGGCAATTAACAACACACGCCAATCCTCCCTTCCACCTATGCTGCAGGGATGGGGCTGCAGCTTTCCTGACTTATCAGGGGTACTGCAAGAACTGAAATCCAGTTTTGTGTCTCTCTTCCTTGGAAAGACACGAGTTAGTGTTTACACCGAGGAAAGCAATAGGCTGGCTGCCTTTCAGGGACTTGTAAGGATGAGCCCAATACTCCCCGGGCAAGGACAGCCTTCACATAGCTGATCCCCTCCACTCCTCGTTTATTACTCATGGAGAGGGCTCTCGTGGCCAGAGCATATGGAATCTCTTTTCCCTGCATTCTTCCACGTGTCTGTAGCTAAGAATAGCGTCTTTTCTCAAAAATGTAAATTCAGGAGCGAGCTGTGAAGGAAGTGCTGGCCTGGTCAGCTCCCAGGACAGGGAGCAGGGACGGGCCTGCCCCAGCAGCAGCCACATCACTATTTACAACAAACAAGACACATGAACTATGATGTAGTAGCCCCAAAAACAGTGCAGTTTGGGTTTTTTTTTTTTGCTACTTGATAGTAAGTGCTCTTGAGACTTCTGGCCACACTAAAGTGATTCTCAAATTGAACTAAATCTGGAATCAGGTAACATTTCCCCTTCCTCCTCTAATTTAAAGACTGCACCTCATGCAGAGCAGGCAGCCTTTGCTCTGCTACCCCATGACAGTCCAGTATTGCTCACTGGTGGGTCCTGAAGGCCTCTCCATTCCGGACTTCCATGAGTCTCAGAAAAGGCAAACTGTTTATACAGGAGAGAGGGGAGCTGGGCGCTTCACAGGCTGCTGGATCACTAGCCTGTAATTCATCACAGGAGAGTGCAGGGTTCCAGATACATGTCCTCATTTCCTATGTTTGACTTAATTAAACCTACATAAATTAATAACTCAGTCATTGTCATTATGAGTTTGGTTATTGCTAGGAGATTTGACTGAACTGGACTGGCTAAACTGAATCTATCTAAATACAACCTCCTACTTCTGCTATTATTCCACTAATGCAAAGCACTTACCACACTGTAAATACAGAATCCCTTCTCATGCTGGTTCTCAACATGTGACGTCCCACTATTACAAAATTCATCTTTTTAAAGACCTAACATTTCTCTCCTGTGTCACATCTCCTGGTTTACTAATTTTCCTAATTATTTGGGGATTTTCTTTTCACCAGAGAGGACAAAGCTCAGGTATTGTAGGAATCAGGCAGAGGATTCAGACTTAGCAAACTTAATTGGACTAAAATGGCACAACTGAGAGCAGAACGGAGGAACTTCTCTCTACAAAAGGAGCGAAGACATCCTCTGTCTCTTGGACCTGGCTTTTATTTGCCATTTAAGGAACTGCTTTACAATTTGTCAAAGGACAGCAGCTGCAGCAGCAGAGAAAGCAGTGAAAACACAGTGAAAACACAGAACACCTCCATTATTATATCAAGGTTCCAGCTTTGCTCAAATACTGCTCTGACTGGACAGTAAAAGGCAAATGCTGTATGTGTTGGTTCTGAAAACTCTTGCTCACCTGCATGTTCTCTGTAGCATCCCCAAGCAATCCCCCAAAAGTGATGGCATTGGTGACAGTGGCCAGGTAGATGAAGAGGATGGCTGAGAGGGCCTGGATATTTAAAGCGTCATAGAAGTCACTGGCAAAGAATGGCGCTTTCCTCTTGATGTCTTTGATCAAGCCCCCACAGAATCTGCAAGGACAAGCAAGAGGAGACTCGTGCGAGATGTTTCACAGTGGAAGTCACTGCGCTAAGTCATCAGAGACACTGCCAGCAATGAAGTATTATCTCAAGGAGTGAGATCACCACATTGCAAACGGTTTTGTCACAGCTGTGGTGGGCCAGGAGAGAATGTTGTAAGGAAAGATAATATCTCAAACATGTGATGCAGCTGGAAAGAGACAAATTTCAGGACTACAAGCCACGTTTCTGCTGAAACAGACCAATACAGCATGCATTTCAGGAAGCTCATCTGTTGGTTTTTTTCCCCTCAAATATATTAGTTGATGTAATAAAACAGATTAACTCCGGTCTAAATTCCTGCCTGAAGTTTTCCACATAGCAGACACCATGGCTGGGTGAGCCAAACAATTTGCTGCATGGAAAAATGCTTCAAATTAATAATCAGCAAAAGAACTAGAAGTAAAAAGGACTTGTTCTTGGACAACAAAAGAACTCATTTGCAGACATCTCTTTTTCTATGATCACAGACAAGACAGTATTTAACTCTTATAAACTCCATGTGGCTCTGACACTGCCAGCATGAAAAATGTTTGGTTAGCCTCTTGTTCCCCTGCTAATGGCTCCCCACCTATGCCAGGACTGCACAGACACAGTGGCCACCTTCTGACCCAAATCAAGGCACTCCACTACCTTGTACGCACCAATATGGTGTGAAGACTTTCAGACTTTTCTCTTAGAATTTAGGCTAGAACTAGAACTGAAAAAGAAGATACAGAGTGGGAGGGAGAGCACAAAGCCACCATGAAGCCCTGTGCACTGACCTTGAAAGGCTGAGCTTGCTGTTTCGTGGCCACCTGAGCTGCATTCCCACTCCAGTGGACTTACATGGCATGAAGCAGAGTAATAAAGCAGAGAATAGGGCCTGGGGCACTGTTACCATCTCTATTTCTATCCCATAAAAGCCTTCAGCTGTGCAATGCAACGGCAACACTGATGTCCGGAAAAGGGAGTATCTTTCCTTTTGGCTAAAGCATCCCTTCAGCAATCCAAATGAATTAACTGAGGCTTGTACCTGCCATGTGTATGTCTCTTACAGCTCATCTGCCTTCACAGGCTCTCAAGAGCCAGCACCTGCCTGGGCCTTCTGTCCTTTTTAATGGCTCTTTATCATTTAATGAGCATCTGGTTCATGACATTTTGCAATTTGCTGAAGCTGGATGTTCAGAATGCCTTCAGCCAGCCTCACTCCGGGCACTAAAAGCCCCCAGGACACATTTTGGGGTCACACCTCAGCCAGTACAGGCAGTCCATTGGGGTGGGAATGCTTTGGTAAGGGAAGTATTGCGGGGTGTCACCCACCTGCCCGTCCGCTGCAGCTCCTCGCAGTCGCCGTGGCCGCCGCCACCGTGCCCTCCATCGTGGGGTGTGTCTCCGTTCATCTGCAGGTTTTCCCCACCAGAGTACATGTTTTTCCTAGGCAAGGACACAGCATGTCACGAGGTATAGCAGAACCCTGAAGAGCCCAGATAACTACTGGGTATGTTACTGTGTGCCTACAACATCACCTCAAACAGTACAGAGTTTCAGGAACATCCAGCTACTAAGGAAGACCTGAAAATATTTCCAGGACTTTCTAAATAGTGACAGACAGGTGCAGGCCACTCCCTACACCTGGCACAACCAGAACACCGGCTCTTCCCATCCCCTTTCCACACCTGATGCCCACTGTCCTTTGACACAAAGCCTCTCTCCTGCTATTATTACCTCTTATCTGAAGAAGGGAGAGACTTGGGGGGCTCTATCCTAATGGCTGGATCCCATTCCCCAGGGGGGAGCACAATGACTTCATCCAGAAATTCATCAATGCCTGCGATCAGGTCCTGACGGTCCTTGGCTTTATAGGCAATGTCATGGAATACCTGAAAGGAAAAGAGAGTCCCTGTGGGAAAAGTTTGCATTTTCTGTGGCCCTGATTCCAGAAGCAGCTGCTGAGTTCTACAAAATCAACTTAATTCTTTCTCAGAAACCTCTGAAGAAATATCAGGACATGTGGCACAAGGAGGTGTGACCCTCAGAAAGCCCCTTCCTTCGGCTGGATAAGACAGAGATTCTTTCCTTACGGGCATATATCTAACTTTAAGCAAAACATCTATTTCTAACCTTTAAAAATGTTAGTAAAATAATTATCTATTTCTTTAATGACAAAAAAGTTTTCCTCTACATAAGGACTTTCAATTACACTTGAAGAAGACACTTTGACAGAGCCACCTACTTCAGTCTATCAAACTCAGATTAATTTTCAGCCCTGAAATGAACTGATGACAATCTTTACGCAAAAACATCATAAACTAGTTTCAGTGAAAGGCCTGGTATTAATCATGAAGAACAAATGAGAGAGGGGGGGAAAGAAAGCATTAATGCTGAATTTTATAGCCATCTTCTGGACTGTGTGGAGAGGAGGTGGCTCAGTGCATGTGACAGACAAGCTGGTGGCAGGAAGGGACCTTGGGGCTATGGAGAGCAGACCACTGAGTGACAGAAAGCAGGAGAGCTGGGAGCAGCCAAGCTGTAGTTAAGGAACTGTAGGAGAGCAAAGCAATGGCAAGAAACAAAGCTAATGTGAATGAACCCTGGGCGCACAGAGCCCCTGGGACACTGGAAGAAAGGAGCCCTAAATGAATCCTGAAAGCCTAGCCATGGCAGTGAGGGGTGTGAGGAGCAAGGAGTGGCCACCTCCTCCCGGGTAACACATAAACACTACCACTGCTCAGGATACAGTGCCTCACTGTCAACGTTTTTTAGAGAAATTTTTTCCTCTTTAGAAATGCTAATTATTCGATACTTAAGGAAGACAATGGCTGAGCCCAGCGGGCATGTGGGTGCGGCACCTCCCTGTCTGGGGGTTCCTCAGGAGGGGACAGAGACACTGCGGGGGTTGGAGCGGGTGGGGGCTGGGACACAGCCCGGTCCCACTCGCCGGCTTGGCCTTGNATTGTTGTCACCATTACTGTTGTGCCTGTTTACCTCATATAAGTACTTAGTAAAGATCTGTTATTCCTATTCCCTATCTTTTGCCTGAGAGCCCCTTGATTTCAAATTATTATTAATTCGGAGGGAAGGGGGGTTCACATTTCTCATTTCAAGGGAGGCTCCCGCCTTTCTTGGTAAATACCTCTCCAAACCGGGACACTCACACAGCACCACAGCCTGGGGTGGGATTGCCTGGATATCCCTGGCTGGGATGGTAGAACACAACACAAGGTGCAGACAACGACACAGTAAATTCAACAATTAATTCATAGTTGATATGAAAGAGTGATCACTAGCAGGAAAATACACATGGCAGACAAACCCCTCCTACAGTCACACTTCTAAAAAATATGAAGCCAGAGGCAATAATTATGTCAACAGATGGAATTAGGAGGCAACGTGGATATTTCAGCTTTACGTGAATGCTCCTTCCTGTTGACCAGGCTGGAGGGAAGAACATCATTACTTGGGAGAAGTCATTTCCCATGGAAGATGCCAAGACACCTACCTCATCTGACATCAGCGTGGCAATGGCTCGGCCGATCTCATGATAGGACTTTGCTTTGCCCTTTGGTCCCAGCAGAATGAAGAGAAATCTGACAAAACCAAGAGATTGCTCCCATGTAGGATGGCAAAATGGACTGCTTATTACTTATACAACACCTAGACAGAAATTTGACTCTAAAAATTGTGGTCCTTGTTAGAGATCTGGAGGCTGCCAGTGGCCTCAAGCTAACTTTGGAGCAGAGACTGCACACTATGGCCCATCATGC
This sequence comes from Notiomystis cincta, assembly GCA_013398075.1. NCBI lineage: Eukaryota > Metazoa > Chordata > Aves > Passeriformes > Notiomystidae > Notiomystis > Notiomystis cincta. The sequence goes on from VZRX01020710.1 coordinate 31,791, forward strand.
CCTGTGCACCTCCATGGGGATTTGTTTCATGGAATCACAGAACAGTCTGTGTTGGAAATGACCCTAAAGGCCATCTAGTTCTAGTCCCCTGCCATGGGCAGGGACACCCTCCACTAGCCAGGTTCCTCTAAGTCTGTCCAACCCGGCCTTGGACAGTTTATTTTTCACATGATCTCTTTGGGCAGCAACTACATTCAAGTCACTGATGAAGAGTTTAAAAAACACCGTGATATGAAACCTTTGTCAGTGCAAACATATAGACAAAATAAGCTCACCAAAAGCACCTCTCTCAACGATTGGATTAAATATTATTGTATTTCCCTAACTCAAATATGATGAAGTACCAAGTTAAATGGCTTAAGAGGAGTCTTATATCCAAATAAGTACTTTCTGTTCAAAAGAATCTGGAGTCCTAAAAGAAAAAAGGCAGCAAGTTAGTAGGACAGGATCCATAAATACATATTGATTGGCATTACTATGTAACACTTCTTAATCGACTTCTTCACGAGGCGTTTGAGTGTTTTACTTGAGGTTCACAGGGAGGTGAGTAAGCTACACACGCCCAGGTCACGTCCTCTGCTCTCCTACCACCTCCTGGAACTTTCCCTGCTTTACCAGTTCTTATAAAACAACATTCAAGAAAAACTGTTCCTCAGCCAACTCTTTCCAAACTCCAGGATGCAAATTAGCCAAATATACTAATATAAAAAAAAAAAGGAGGTTCATAATTTCAGGAGTTGCTGCTTGGCATTCTCCTGGTTTTCCAGGAGAACCAGGCACTTTTATAATCCTCTTTGGCAATAATCCCACTAGCTGGCTCTTTTCCAGCACAGAGCAGCAGTACCTGAATGCTGCTGCACTAAAACACTCTTGAAAACAGTCTGTGGCATTCTCCAAATTCTTTGTCACAATTCAACTCAGAACTGCCTTCAGTGGGCAGAACAAGATCTTTTCGTGGGCCAAACATTATAAACACAGAAATATGAATGTATTTTAGTGGCCTGAACTAGATTATGTCTGCATAGATTTATTATCATTTAGTTATGAACTTTTCCAGCTACAAAAGCCCTCACTCCTAGCTGTGCCATCCTCCTCCTCTTCCTCTGCTGAAGGCCACTTGAGAATTCCTCCCTGCTGCACACAGCACATGCTGAGTTAGCCAATGCCCATTTCTGATACTTAGCATTGCTAATAATGCTCCAAGAAAGGGAATGTGAGGTTCCACCAAGCTCAAAGTCTCTCAAAAGTAGTAATAAAATCCAATGTTTCTCTGACTGCATTGCTAGAACAGCCAGAACAGCAACTCCGTAAGGGTTAAAGGCACCTGAACCAAGGAATCACAGCCAAGTCCTGGAGGAAAAGTGCCTTTGCAGTGAAAAGGCTCTGTCGGGAGGCCAGGGAGAACCAGACTCCTGGATCTGCCCCTCGCTTCCCAAGTGACCTTTGGGCAAGTTACTTCACTTCATTTGAGACCTGCAGACACCAGCCTTTCCCAGCTCTGCACACCAGACTGTGCAAGTCTGTGGAGCTTATCTCCAGAAAACATCTTCTCCTGGCTCATTCCTCATCTTTCACCCCATCTTCATTGCATTAAACAGGAGCCTTGAACACACGACTGTGCACTGCTCTGATGAAAATACAAAGCCATTCCCAAGCCATGTTGCCAGATCGGGGCTTCCCCAAATGAGGAGTCCCAAGTACTGTGGGATTAAATTCGACACAAGAAAACCAAAGGATTTTTTCAGTCTGACCAGTAAAAAGAAAACTCATGAAAGGCTGGGATATCTTTATTCCAACTGCCAAGGTGGGAGAGCTGGGGGTGATCAGATCAGCCTGGAGAAGACAAGGCTCCAGGAAGACCTCAGAGTCCCTTCCAGTGACTAAAAGGACTAGAACAGAGCTGGAGCAGGACTTCTGACAAGGGCCTGGAACAACAGGACAAGGGGGAATGGCTGCCCAGTGACAGAGGGCAGGGTTAGATGGGATATTGGGAAGAAATTCTTCCCTGTGAGGGCGGGGAGGTCCTGGCACAGGTTGCCCAGAGAAACTGTGGTTGTCCTATCCCTGGAAGTGTCCAAGGCCAGGTTGGACAGGGCCTGGAACAACCTGAGCTGGTGGAAGGTGTCCCTGCCATGGGCAGAGGGTTGGAATGATGTGAGCTTCTCTTCCCTTCCAACCCAAACCATTCTTTGCTTCTCTGTCTGCAGTTGCTTAAGAGCAGGAAATGATCACCTAACACAGCACCCCAGACAGAGGGGCTAGTTTAGCCCTGAGCCAAAATCTGCATGTTTAACCCCCTCCTGCCCTACGGAAAACCAATGATAGTGGCAGACACACGTCACACTGCCAGTACTGGGAGACCTGGCCCTCGCCAGTCCTGCAGCCCACAGCACCCAAACGTCAGCTCCCGCAGCATTAGAAACCCTGGGAGGCTGTGCAGTGCCCAGCTGGGACCATGTGGTACCCACAGTTTTACCAGGGAATCAACAATTTACCAAAATAAAAAGAGAAGCCCCACAGGACAGAAGGCTGGGCATGCCAGAGGCTCCAGCTCCAGCATCGTGCAGAGTGTGCAGGCTTTAAGTGCAGGCCCATGGCAGGAACACCGGCAGCACCGGAGATGTTCCATCACAGCTCCTTGTGGCCCTGAGGGGATTTCCTTGATTGAATTTTGTAGGATGCAGTCATGGCAAATGGCTCTTCATCACTCATGAATGCCACCTAATGACTGTTCCTGCTTTGATTAGGGCCAGTATTTGCTTTGGAGAACAGCAAATGGATAATAGTATTTCCTGAGAAAAACGCTTGCGTGGAAGGACATACGGCCTTGATTATTGCTACTGAGTAATGAGGCTGTCCAGCAATCCTGGATCTAACTTCCTGGCTCCCACCACCACAGCAAACAATACCTGATCTATCAACTGCTGAAAAGAACTTGGAGGTATGTTTAAAAAATAGTCAGTGAGATTAGAACTGGAAGCTGAAATATTGAAGCACATAAAGCCCAGGAATGTTGAGGAATGAATAACCTACTACAAAATGAAGCCACATCTGGGTCCCCACACTCCTACCTGAATACCCAAGTGTGTGCAGACAGTTGCGGATGTGTCTGTAAGAAACCACTTAATGAAATACCAAGAAATACAAGCACTGCTACTACCATTAAAGAGCAAAGCTAGATCCTCTTTTCCCTTTGTTTGGTACACAGAAAGAGACAAGGCTTCCAACAGCCATCTAACTTCCACTCCATACCAGGGCTGTGATACTGCTATGAATTCACACAGGGCAGCTTAGATAGGCAGGCATACTCAAACAGTGACTTCAAATACTTAAGAACACAGGATATATTGCTATTTGTGAGACTGAGATTAATTTGCAACATGAGTTACAATAAATAAAATATTTGTCTAGCATTTTCCTTGAGCCATTATGCATTACAAAGCAACAAGCCCCAGAAGAATTGTATGTCCCAGTTCACCTGACTTTTTTTTTTTCCCCAGAAGGGCCAGAATTGAATCTTTTATTTGATCTGAGCTGAAGAGGAATAATATGTACAGCAAAAAATGTGCAGAGGGAATCTGGAATCTGTACAGAAGGGCAGGAGAAAAGCCCCAGGAGTTAAATTTAGCACTGACAGCGCCCTTTACTGCAGAGTTTTAAGTCAGTGTATTTGTGTAATGGTTTACTTATAACCAAACTCAGGACCTGAAAATGATGAAGTAGCTTCAGTTGGTTTTGTTACTTTACACCACCAATCCTGATGGTTCTGTGTGTTATGGGATGGAAAGCAGTGGAGAACATCTTCTGGCCTGGTGGCTTTACTTTACCAGGTGGAAATGCAGGCTCCCTGGCTGGTGCTCTGCCTGGGAGCTGGGTTTCCTTACCGTGTGGGAACAGGGACCTCGGTGAGAGCTCCCAGCATGACTGCCTGCTGCAGCCGCACGAAGGCAATGAAGGGGCTCTCCAGGAAATCCACCTCCCCGACCAGCACGTTGGAGGCCTCAGCATCACGGGGCAATTTCTTCATGAATTTATTCTTCAGCTGCAGCAGTGAAAGAGGAAGGAAAAGAAAATTAAGTTGCGTTGGGCACGTTCTTCTCATCTCTGTGGTGTAACTGTGCACGCTCCTGGGCTCTGCAGTATGAACCCTCGGTCTGCATCCAGCCATGTCATCAACAGGGAATGGGAAAACACTGCAGCAGCAGCAGCCAGTAGGTTCTAAAACTCAGCCTCTGCGAGACGCCTTTCTTTGAACTTCAGCAGCGGCAGAATTAATTTGGAGTTGGAGGCTTTTGAAAACCCTGCCCTCAGCTGGTTCCCAATCTGCCCCCTCTCCCTGGGTGATCTCTGGAGATGCTCTGTGTGTGCCTGGCGAAGGGTGAATGGAGAGAGAGGATGTACTGCCAGGAGCACCAGCAAGAGAGGGGCACTGAACTACGCTAAGAATCCATAATGAGCTGTGTCAGGCAACTCAAGGAAGGAGAAAAATGGAAAAAGTCTAGGGAAATTATATGAATTGATTAAACAGGAAGCAAACTGATGGAACTACCCTATCCCTGCATGCTTCAATCAGAATTACCACCAGAAGAAATAGTAAATAGGCATCAAGAAGCCCTGTGGGAGAAGTCTGGCAAAGTGCTACCAGTTCTTCCACAGACAGTGTTTGGGAGCGTGATGGTGGTAGAAAAATAACAGGAGATGGCAAATCCACAACAAACATTTAATTTATCTGTTGAGGGTTAGGTTGTCTCCTTTTGTTAGGGAATTTTTTCCCATATAAAACTCCTAAGGAATGGTAATGGACGATACTTGAGGAGAACAGCAGAAGTGGCCAAGCCCGGAGGGCATCTGGGCCACACTTCTCTGTTGGAGGGTTCGGGAAAGGGGCCGAGGCACCGCGAGAGCTGGGCTGGGAAGGGACGGGGCAGCTGCGCGTGCCCGCTCGCCCTGTCCCCTCGGTCTCTCGGAGGGAAGACGCGCAGAGCCGTCACCGCCGCGCTCCAGCCCAGCCTGTTTGTCCTGCCGTGGGCGAGCCTCTGCTCGGGAGAGCGGCCACTGAACTGGGGCCCTGGTAATACCTCGCTGAGGGGGGAACTCTTCTCACCTGGGGACCCCAGATCCCGAACCCACCTCTCCCGGGCCGCCGCTGCCGCTGCCGCCTCGGCCGCGCCGCTTCTTTGGTGCTGCTCTGAGTCTCCACCGCACCAGCCCCGCACCCCCACCCCGCCTGCTGAAACGCCCCGGGATTTTTTCCAGACAGCCACGGAGCTTCCAGCGCATCTCGTCCATCACCTCGGGATTTCTGCTGACCGAGCCGCCATTGGCTTGTGCTCCCCGAGCTGCCCCACAGCGCCCCCTGCAGCTGCGGGGGAACCATCGCACCTGCCCTGCCCAGCGGGAGCCACAGCGCCCCTGCCGGCTGCGAGCGGAACTGCACCAAGGGGAGAGTGCCCACAGCCCAGAGAAGGCTCCCAGTGGGTTCTGGTTCGGTTCTGTTGTTACTGTTACAGTTGTTGTTTGTTTGCCTCATTTACATACTAGCGAAGAACTGTCATTCCTATTCCCCTGTCTTTGCCTGAGAGTCCCTTAATTTCAAAATACTAGTAATTAGGAGGGAAGGGGTTTACACTTTCCATCCCAAAGGAGGCTCCTGCCTTTCTTGGCAGATACCTGTCTCTCAAACCGCGACATTACCTCACCAAGTTGGCCATGTTGCTGAACAAGGATCACTGGGCAACACCAGGGCTAGTTTGGACGCCTGGCCCAAATTCAGGCGATCCTCTGAGCCAGAACTGACCTGCATGGTTTCCTGTGGCCACCCAGCTCCTGAGGATGAATGCTCCAGCATCCTCCCCTCTACCCAGCACAGCAAACCACCATCACTAATTTTGAAGAGCTGCCATTAAAGTGGTTTTTTTTTTTTTTTATCTCCAAATGAATTTTGCAGCATCACTCACCACTTTCTTAAATCATTTATCAGAGAGGTGATCAGTGCAGTGAGCACTTAAAATCCATTCCGAACCATTCCTCAAAGAAGCTTTGGAAAGATCTGACTCCTCAGCAGCATACAAGAACAAGGGAGGGACGAGGGAGCTTTACTTTCCTCTGCCAAACTGAACATCATTCCAACCCAAACACTAATATTATGTTAAAAGCCACAGGTCTCCAGCACTGTACTTGCTAAAAGGCAAAGCAACCTCAAAATCCCAATTTCCTTAAATGTACTGTAGTACACGGATCATCAACACCACTTCAGATCAATTGGAAATGAAAGCAGCTCCTAAGTACACGCTCCTAAGTAGCACTTATGGAAGGTTAATTCTCCTTGGAACTTGAACTTGTCTCTGTCTCTCTGTTTTTCTGTATCTGCTCACACATAGGTTTAAGATCACCTGATCACCTTCCCACAACTTATCCCATGAACACCTGCCTCCAGGGGTACCTTCCAGGCTCCAGGCTGCTCTATCACCCAAGGATGCTTTAGAGGGCTACTGCGGCTATGGGGAGAAACCAGGCAGGCAAAACTGCTCTCTGCATCAAGGAAAACAGCAGAAGTAAAGCAAATTCCAGTTAACTAAACTTTCTTGAAACTTCCTTTCCTCTTCTCCTCCAGAAGGGTGGCATTGATTGCACTGTAAGCCAGTCATTTTCACTGGAGCTCCATGGAGTGAAAGTACCTCACCCAGGCTGATAGACCTCAAAACTGGGAATGTCTGCTTGCAGCTGTGGAGTTGAGATGATGTTCCAACAGGAAAAACAGGCAATCACTCCCACAATCAATCACAGGACTGCATTCCCAAGAATGGGATCCAGCCAGCACCTCCCTTGTCCATTGGTCCCCAGGAAAGGCAGGAGGGTTTCCTCTAAACAAGGCCAATTTCTTTTTTAACTTCATTGCTGGCCTTGGCACAGATATCCTGTTGACATGGAAACACCGGGTTGAATACACAGTGTCTACACCACAACAAATAAGACGGGTTTTGTGCCTCCCTCTGAGTGACCGTATTCATTCAGAGCCAGGCTCCCACATCCAAGCCTTCTGGAAGCAGAGATAACGCCAGGTCAGGAAACTCCCCTTATATCAACATACATTCCCTTTCTATATGCTATTGCATCAGCTCAGGAATAGCAGGTCCCTGGGAAAACAGATTTCCTTTCACGTCCCCTTTATTTTACATGTTGAACACTGAAGGAGTCCTGGTGGTTTAGCCACTCGGAGCTGCCAAGGATATTCTAATAGAACACAGCCAAAGGATTTCTCACAGGAGGAGGGACTGGAGTGGGAACAGCAGTAGGAACTTCCCCAGCTTCCTGTGGTCTGCTGGCACTATGGCACCAGAGGGGCTGATAAAGCATCTACCTGACCCTTTTCAGTCACTTTCCTTCACACATAAGCTGAAAAAAAGAGTTCGAAATGTTTTTAAAATATCAAGATGTGGCTGCCCCATCCCTGGAAGTGTCCAAGGCCAGGTTGGACAGGGGTTGGAGCAATCCGGTCTAGTGGAAGGTGGCCCTGCCCACTGCAGGGCATGGAATAGGATGATATTTAAGATCCCAATCTATTCTAAACTTCTGGCATTCTATGGATATGGTGTTAGTGAAAAACTTGATCCAACAACTTGATGTTCAGGAGTTGGAGGAATTCTCCAGCCATGAGAGATCCTGGTTTTATGGACATAGCTCCAGCACCACTGATGTATCTGGCAATAGAGAGCTGGGAGCCAGCTCCCAGGAGAGGACAGGAAGTCTAGATGCTCATTTATTAATTGCAATACGGAATAGAATAAATTGTCCCAAAATGCCACTGCTAGTCTCTCCAGCTGCAAACGCCCAGGCCATTAACTGTAGCCAATATCTCCTAAAATAAGACAAATGAAGGCAAATCCTTTCTCTGTGCTGCTACCTCAGGAGCAGTGCTCTGCCAAAATAAACACAAAGAAAGGGAATACATGTCCTCTTCCCTAATTATCTTTATAAAATGCCAAACAGGCCCAAAGCAAAAAAAAAAAATGACAAAAGAGCAAACCCCTTTGTTGCAGGCTGTTACTGAAGCTGTTTCTCATCGGAACTGTTTGAGTCAGGGCCCCAGCGGTTCCTCCAGGATGCTGAGCCAGCTCCTTTGCAATCCCAATGGATCAAGCCACCATTCCCATGGCAGAGAGATCCAGCTGATGCAAACTGCCTGATTCAGTAATCGTAAGTAACACCCCTGAGCCAGGCAGAGATGTCTGGGTCCCTGGCAGTTGCGACGAATCTAGGAGGATTCTCTGACAGATCAGATCTCTGACATGCATGTGAAACCTGAACCTTACAACATCCAGAGAAAAGGAGCAGGAACACTACAGATTAAAGCAATATGCTGGCTATAAATTCCCTAGATTATTAATTGAGCATTCCAAATAGCATTAAAGGTTGCAGAACTGAAAATTAAGGATGTAGGAGGACAGGAAAGTTGCTGAAGTTATAAGTAAGTTTGGTCAAAGCCTTTTTTCCTCTAAAACAGGGGCACACAATCCTCTATCTGGGTAAAACCAGGGATTGATTAAGGATGTAGGAAGGCAGTCCTGCTATAAACTGACCTCACCCACTGCAGCTCTTTTAGGCACATAAATAAATAAAAATTCAGATATTCTGTGTCTCCAGCAGACTCCCAATCTGTCTGTATGGCCTCACTAACTGTCCAGCTTCCAGATGGGATGCCCAACTAACAACAGACAGGCTCCCTGCTGCCAAGGCAAGTGAACCTGTTCTCTTTGCAGCCCATGTTGTGGCAATACAATGGATTATTGCTGTGCCTCCTGTACGGCACACTGAGTCCTGACCAAGGAAGTCAACAGGCACCACCACAATGCCACAAACTCAATCGAGGATTTTGAGTCAATAAGCCATGAAAACTGAGCTCTAAGGTGATGTCTCAAGGTGCAGAGGACAAAGCTCCCACTTGTGCGAAATTCATCAGCAGGACTGGCTAATTAACTGAAAGGATTTTTGGAACTCTACACTTAGCAAGAAATAGTTCTCACTACCAAGAGCCAGGCATTATGTACATTGGAAGTTAAGAACTTTGGAGCATGCTCCCAACTGCATCTATTAACAGATTTCCCTATTAGCGCTACCGAAACGTCTATTTTTAAACCCAATTCTCCAAACAAGTCCATTATCCGAATTTCCAGAGACACAGGAGGGGCAGTGGGGACCGTCTGCACCGCTGAGAGCTGTGAGACTGCTGCAGTGCTCAGTGCCATCTTTGGGCTGGTCTAGCATTAAAATCCCAATTACAGTGGGACTGAAAATATAACAAAGCAGTTTTTCCAATGACAACTATTTTACAATCCTCCTTCTTCTCTAGGTGTGGCTGCATGTATTAAAGGAAACAGGTGTTTTGGAAACACAACCAATACAGATGATACTACAACACGATCCTACAACACTGCATGACGCTGAGGCCAGTGCAAAACACACTGTTCCCCTTCTCTTTCCATGGGTGGGTATTTCTTCAGGCAAATATCTATTTCTTTTTAAAAAATTTAATTAGTCTGAACTCACTTTTCTACCTTAATTATGTCGCTATGTTCCTTTCAGGATGCACTTACAGAAGATTGTGACCAGTCATTGTTGAAGGACAGGAGTCATCCTCAACTGGCCAGCAATGCTGTGTTACTCAAATAATTTTCCAAAGTGACTCTCATTTGCATTCAGAATCACCATGGGACTAGGGAATGCTGAAAGATGCAGACAAAAAAAGAGATTCTCTGAAAGAAACAGTCAGGCTTTGAGAATAACCCACTTTTTGAACCCAGACAAAGGTTTTTTGAAACTTGCACAGAGACCTCATTCAGCCACCAGTTTTCTAAGAGTTGGAATAAACTTACTCTTACCCCTCAGAACCGGCAGCCTTCGGAAAGGACGGAAACACACATAAAGACAGCCCGTATGCCACACCACAAACATTACCCTAGTCTAAGGAAGAGGTCAAGTCCATGGAGATTTATCACTAGAGACCAATTTTAACTCAATTACTGACTGCATTTTGGAGCTGCTCTCCCACATGACCTGTCAGCACAGCCCCCTTCCTGCTGGGACATGCAGGGGGAGGCAGCACCTTCGTTCCACCAGCTGCTGCAGCAGGGACACGTTCCCCTATGTGCTCCCGCCCTACCCCATAGTTCCTGTGAACACTCAGCCCAGGGTGCTCCTCTGTGCACCTTTGTAACCCCTCAGCAGGAAGAGGATCCAAAATCCATCACTCCCTGACTATTTCCCCTTCTTTCTCATGGGGATCAGCAAGATGCCATCTTTGTGGTGTCACCTGCTTCAGACCTTGTTAAGAGACTAACCTGCTGTTTTCAAGGGTTGGTGCTTAAAGAGTGGAAGATCCAGTCACAGGACCAAAAATATTCACTGCTCTTATTTTTCAGTGCTAAAGTACAGATGAGCCCTTTCCCCAACATCCAGCTCCTCTCTAAACACATGCCTGAGAGGCTGGATCTGGGGCTTACCTGGTCCTTCTCAGGCTTGTCCGAGATGTCGTTGAGGCTGGTGGAAGTCAGGTTTCGGTGAGCCATGGCTGGGCTGCCTGTAAGAACAATGTTGACACCAGTTAAAGCACCTGCTTGGATCCAGTCAGAACACAGAGGCTCAGGCTACAGCAACACCTTTCCTTGGGAGGCTGATGTGGATAATTCCAGACTCTGACGAGCTGCTTTCTGTCACAGGGAAGAATCTTCCCTGTGGTACAGGGGAGATTTAAGATGCTAACGCTTCGTCACCTCTGAGCCACAGCAGTCCCGTGCCTCCCAGGACAGCAAAAGAGTCCAGGGACTTTCCAAAATTCCTGCCTGTGGGAGAAAAGCAAAGCAGCACCACATCGCTGGCACTGACGGCGTCAGGTCACCGAGGAGCCACCATAAGGCTGGGACCTTTCAGGGTGCAAATCCCTGCCCTCAACTCTCCTACATGGCTGGCATCCTAGACAGTATGCACAGCTCAGGCAGAGGGGGGAGGTGGCAGCTCCTGGTCCTTTGAGACAGCCCCTAATGAACTCCTCCCAATGAACGCCTCCCTCGGTCCAAGTAACCTCATTAACTAAGCTCATGAACCTTAAGCATCCCACTGATTAAAACAACATGTGTGCCCCACTGATGGGCCAAGAGTCACCAATTCCTGACACCAGATTCTCCAGAGAGGTGAAGAAACTCTCCAGAGATACAGCAGAATAATTAAATTTAAAACAAACCAAAACACAAACAAATGAAAACCCAGTAGTGAACAAAGACTTCTGGGACAGATACAGGATCAGAAATCACAGCTGTCAGTACGAATTGTTATAAATTATCCTGAAATGTTCCCACCCCTTCTCATCACATTTGCAGGAACCTGAAACACAGCATCAGGAGTTTTTATCCCAGAGTTTCTGACCATGAACTTCATTGGAAAGAGGAAATAGTAAAAAAAGAAATGGCAAGGAGGCATCTCTCAAATAAGGTTGTGTTTTGAGACAATATTTATTTGATATTATTAAAAGGAATGTCCAAGTTCTCAGTGTTCATCAGCTCCCAGCACAAACAAGCTCAATAATAAATCAGTATGGGGAGCAAATAACCAAAGGAGTGGGAATAAAAAACTCTCGATTCTCCAGAGCTGGATTTTCTTTACAACATATGTGGGGACAGACTCAAAGTATTCCTTCTTGTGAGCCACCTGGAACCACACTGCACCTGCTGTGTGTTGCAGCCACGTCCAGCAACATCAGCACAGCCAAAGTCAAGCACAATTAGTCAAATTATGTATTACCAAGGGGGATCCCCAGCTTCAACTCTTCCTGCAGTTATTTAAGACTCCATCTAGCTGCTATTTTTTCCAGATCACACCACTTGCTTGCTTTGTTTATTAGATTCCAAGCTGACCGTTCCCTGGGATATAAAGACCCTTCTCCCAAGAGGAGGTAGCTTGTGCCTTTCTCTCCCCTTGCTACCAGCCTCCTTCTCCTAGAAGGGTCATCACAGCCACAGAAACTCAGAGCAGCTCCAAACAAATCTTCTCCTAATGGGCTCCACATAGCCACACAAACGCACCGCAGTTCCAAAAAAACATGTGGAGCACAAAGTTTCTGCTGTGGAGGCCCCTGTCAAGGACTTCTGGCACACAACACTCACCCTTTTGGTGTTTGCTAACGAAGGATAATTTCCTGATCCAGGCCCAATTCCCATTCCTGTCTCTCTGGCAAAGGTGACATGAGCCTATCCATGGCCGTGCCCAGCCAAGGACTCATGAGGGAAGTACGAGAGGCAGTACAAAGCCCTCCGTGCTCTTATCTCATCCTATGAACCAGCTCCATAGTAATCTGTTATGGGGAATGTCCTGGAATTCATGCTTCAGTTGATTGCCGCGACCACCAAAGAACACCTCTGTGCCATCAGTGCCATAAGCTGAGCCTTCCTGGGAGGAGCGGTGCGCTCCTCTGGGATCAGCAAGGCTCCTGCGAGTCAGGTCTGACAGAGGGAATCGGAGAGGAGCGGTGCCAGAGACCTGTCCAGCTCAACCCAGAGAGATCAAGCTGACAGACTATTTCTGAGGATAATTTATATGAAAATTAAAAATGTAAGCCCCTTTAACAGCCAAAGGATACTTCAAGAAACAAAAAAAAGTGCCAGCAGTCAGCTTAGATTCCCTTTGGAAGGGGAGTATGGCCTGACCTACCTGCTTCATCCCAGATGAAGGAAAAAAGGAAAACAGAAAGAAACAGAGTAATGGAAGGGACAGTGGGGATAATACGAACAGGCAGAGCAGTACCACTCCCCATGGAACGCATCCACGCTCTTCCTGCTGTTAATGCAGCAGCAAGCGCTAGTGGCCTGGCTGGTGGATTTCCCACTTCCTCTCCTGGATCTCAGTTTGCCCACCCTGAGCTCTGCCCAGCACTTACTGAGCCATCCCACGCTGGGGCTGCGCTGCACTCCCAGTTCATCGTCCAAGGTGCGGGTGGCCAAGCAGGGCACGGAGCTCTCGAGCGGGCTGCGTGCTTGTGCCAGGCAAGCAGGAGACAGGAGCAGCAGCAAAGAGCAGGAAGAGAGCAAAGGGGAAAAGTTAAAAGAAAAGAAAATAAAATTATGCCAGAAAGAAAGGCTCAAGCAGTGGTACAGGGAAGCCAGGCAGCAGAGAGGGTTTGAGCTGCAAAGTGCAGTCACCAAAGCCCACTCATTTAGATCCTGACATCCCCTCAGCAGCTCCACCTCGCAGCGTTCACTTGGCAGGGCTGGGCACAGCTTTCCATCCCTGGTGTCTGAAGGCATCTTTGAAGCACATCTCAAGAAAGTGAGCAAGCAGCTGCAGTGCTGGTGGCACTCAGTAGTTCCAGGCTGCAGCACCATCAGTAACAACAGGTTTTTGAAAATAAAAATCAGGTCATGTCCCAGCAGCCAACTTTGAGCGTCCTGACCCCCTCTGTACATACCCAGGGAAACCAAACCAAACTTGGAAATGCTCACCTTAGACTGCAATGCTTCCAGTGATGCCAATACATACATTGATTGGGGTTTTCCCAAGCATTCCTTGGACATCATCTCATTTCTGACTTCAACTGCTCTCCTATGTGCTGATGTTGTTCAGTTGAGATCACTGTCCAGCTATAAAGGCATGAGGTCACAGTTCATGTGAAAAACACTGAACTGATTAATGCTGAACTACAGGAGCCATGGCTGGCCCATCCCTGGAAATGTCCAAGGCCAGGTTGGACAGGGCTTGGAGCAATCTGGGCTAGTGAAAGGTATCCCTTCCAGTGGCAGGGGGCTGGAACAAGATGGTCTTTCATCTCCCTTCCAACTCGAGCTCTTCTAGGATTCCAAAGTAAAATAAAATCTTTCTTCTCCCGCAGCCAGGTACTCTCCTGTCTGTGCCTCAGCTGATACCTTGCCAACAGCCTGCTATTCCCACTCAACTGTTTCCAAACCATGCTGCCAGCACAGTGTGAACAAACAGCGCTCAGGAGGTGTTTAGGCAGCACCCACGCAGCAATGGGACCATGCCATTATTTATGGTGGTGAAATACACACATTTAAATACATCACAGTTTTCTACAGGCTCTGCCAGCTTGGGTTTAGTAACATTTCATCATTTCTCACTTGCCAAAGGCTCCCATAGGTGTTAAATTATACAAAACGCTGGCAGGCACAAAGCTCTGAAAGCAAAATGTTAAAATGGAGAGCAAATGCCATCACAGAAGACTGGTAAATATTGATCAGTCCTCAGGCACCTGCAAAAGGGATGGGGACCACAGATCCCATGTTATACCAAGGCAAATCCCAAGGTGTGCCAGCTGCAGAGCTGCTAGCCCAGATGTTATGTACCACTCCAGGGGTGCAGGAGAAGGGCTGTGCCAGGAAGGGATACAAAGAACTCTTCAAAAGCCACTCAACAAAACCAGACACACATAAAAACCTGTCAAAAACCCCTGAAAAACCCCTGCAGGAGTCCCATCAACGTGTAACATGGAAATATCCTTGCTGAACACTTCATACGGCTCAACCTGCTACCAATGGAAGCAAGGAAAAGGGCAGTGTCTTTGCAAGGTAACATGGAGGGATTGCTCAGCCCAGCTCTGTCTGCCTAGAATTTTGGCAATCATCTTTTTCTTACTGAACAGACAACAAAGGAGTGTTGTGATTTATCCTCCTCCATCCATGGCACACAAGGAACTACCCTCTTTTTCCCAATTCCTTTCCCAGAACAAAGGGATTCCTGAGAAAACATCCTGCTGCAGTGTGACCCATCTCATCCTTTATGATGCAGCAATGAAGAGCAGGTCTCAGAGCGCACCTTGGCCGTGTCTCTTCCCATCTGATCATGACCTTACCTGCAAACAGAGCAGTGACATGAAAGATGGGGGCTGAGGATGATTCACTCCTAGAGACCATAGAGTACCCCTATCCCTAGGGAGGGTTGGGAAAGGATAGAGATGCTCCAGGATCAATTATGGCAGGTAAATGGGCAGTACATAATTCTTATCTTAGGTTCCTGAATTTCTAGATGCATCTGGGATAACCGCATGGGGCTCATTCATCTCATAAGTCAGAAATAAGAACATTTTGGAGCCTCTAAGACTTCAGTAATTTAAGCACTCTGAATCAAGTGAGACAGAGGCATCTCAGGATTTTTTTCAGTTACAGCCCAGGGTATATTTCCAAATTTCAGATCTAGCAAACAGAACCCACCCCTAGAAATATTGAAGGGTAGGTTGGTCAGCTTGCAGAAGGTGTCCCTGCTGAGCCAGTCAAGCAGGGGGGCGGCTACACCAGCCTATAAAGCTGTTATGCAGAGGGCAGGAGGATGCTCGGACCTGGTGGCAGCATCAATATTGGTTGGAAGTTTCACTGACACTGAAATGAAAACAAACACCTACCTGGAAATAAACTCTAGGGAAATTTAGGAGTGCTTGGGGCTGGTGGCACAGTCATTATGGTGATTAGCTATGTTAAGAGACAGCTGCACTCCCGTTGGCCTCATAAAATTTTTATCTGTCTAAAGGACATGTGAGACACTCATTGAATCCAAGGTATAACCTGATCAAATATGTTCTGTAGCTACTTTTTCATTAAAGTGTAAATAATAAATAACAGTAACAACTATTCATGACGAATTTCCCCCATGTCAGTCTTGCCCTCCTAAAGTCTCAATGCACTTGTACTGTCATGGAACAGAGTGTGTTATACATCCTCAGAGCACATAAATATCCCTGGTGGGAGATCAGAGACAGAACAACATAAAAGGAGTGGCTGATGGCCAGACCAGGAAAGAATTCCTGGAGAGACAGTTCAACTGAGCCAGGACCTGCACAGCCCATTTAAAGAAGAAATGAATGAAATTGAAATCACTTAAAATCCAAGTAAAGAAGGCCCTTAGCCATGAAAAATGAGCAGGGGCTGAGTGAGAATGTGAGGAATGCCCTTTGTCAGCATCACTCTTCCTGGGATAATCTCTGCCTACATGCATGAAAGGGGTTTGCAGCTGAGAACTGAGGGTATCCCCTACAAGAGGCGACCGAAATGCCCGAGCACGAATAGCTGAAGACGTGTCTGTCTGGTGTTCAGCCTCCCACACACCATGGCCACAGGCCAGGATTCCGCTCCTCACAGCTAATCTGGTCGTCAAAGGTCCAGAAAGGGTCGGAGTCGCAGAGGTGGTAACAGAAAGCAGATGCCTTCCATCCAAACCCTGGGGAGCACACCATGGGAAGGCACCCAGGAGGCCAGGTTGGCTGGGGCTTATAGTGGTCTAGCAGAAGAAGTCCCTGCCCATGGCTCCTCCAGCTTTAGGACTCGTCTGGCCACGCTGAGCCCCTTCCCTAGAGCTGTCATTTCCTCACAGTGCTCTCCATGGAGTCCAGTCCCTCTCTGCTCCATTGGACTCCTGCAGGGATATTGACCAAGAACACTCCTCTGGTTCACATTTACTGCACCTTGCATTACTCCCTCAATCACCACCTTATCAAGGCACTCGTATACAACAAGAGGCATCACCCAGAGCAATAAACAGTCTCCCTGGCCTCATGCACTCCAGCTGCTAAAGCAAAGGATGATCCAAGGTAGGAAGTATTAATGAAGTGTGAGAATGGGTTAGGGAGGAATGTTGGGCTGAGTTTTAGAAGCCAAACACAGCAAGCTAAGAAGCCTTTGGTGGAGCAAGAAGAAAAGAATTTCTTCACTTGCTTTTATTTATGGGTCTTTTAAAATGGCAACTTTTAGCCCAGTTCTCAGACTGCCACAGGAGACAGCTGAGAGAACTCCAAGGCACGATAAGAGGCTTAAAACTCCTCTTTTTTTTATTACCATGAGCAAGAAGACCCTAAATGTCCACCCAGGGGCAAGCATTGAGTCAGTGCCCAGGCCTCTGTAGCAGTCTGCATACCTACACACACACAAACACACACGCACACTTAGGACACCACTACCAACAGGGCACTACCTATTACACCTCTTTTAGAGAGGAGACATATACACAACACACACCACAAAACTATTTTAGGACGAATAAAGCAAGATGGAAATCAGCTTTACCCCACTGGACAATGATTGTATGGCAATAAAACGCAAGCTAGATGTTACTGCCAGATATTTTTGATTCACAGTGCCACCAACACTGTCTGTTAGACACAGAACGTGCATGGAAGCTTCATCTCTGCCCAAATGTTTCAGGTGATCAGCCTTTTAAGGTTCAGGCCCCACCAAAGTTTTTTGTGAATCTCTCTTTCCTATCGTTGCTCCTAAACCCTCTCCTGGATGCCAGCTGCAAGAGCACCCCCCGCCTTCCTGCCTGCCCCTCAAGTCCCTGTCAGTCCAGTGAAGATGTGGTTAGAGCGCCGTGCCATGGCCGAAGCAGCCTGCAGAGCCCCCGCTGATGTTCCATCAGCACGGTCTCGCTACTCCCATGGCGGTTAGAAAAGCAGTGTCAGGACCACGCAGTTAGTTCTGGGCAGGTGGGGCAGGCGGGTTGCTGTGACAGAGAAGGCTATAGCCAGGTAGCCTCTGCATTACCATTATCGGGGTTGGAAAACATCCTACTTGCACTGGAGACGGTCTTTCCAATATCAGCCAGCGAGCGCAGGTTGGATTTCTTGGTCTGGTGCCGGTGCTTCCTGAGCAGTGTATAGGTGACCTTGTCCTTCAGTTCGGATTTCAACAGCCCCGTCTCGATCTGATTGTCAACGATCATCTCTGTGGCAGGCAAAGGAAGGGGGAGGGAGGAGAGAGCAAAATTAACCACAGAGCTCAAACTGCTTCCAGAGAGAGAGGAGTGGAGGCATTTTCACCCTGTTTTTTGAAAACCTTCTTACCATCTCGAAGCCAGGTTTTATTTGTATGAAAATCTCTTTTAGACCTCCCTCTTGAAACAGAACATAAGCATTTCCATCCAGTGTGAGCCACTACCACACACCTATTGCACTGAGATTCCCTTCTGCTATTTCCTACAAGCCATGGGGTCTATTTCAAATACCGGGATAAGACGGTTCTTAGTTCAGAAATGGAATCCTCTCTGAGCCTGGACTTTCATGAAGATGCTATAACTCTATTGCAAGTTCCATGATGCTCTCAAAAAGCACACAGAAAAACTTCCATCAGATTCAACAAGGCCTGAGTTCACCTTGCAGGCCCCCAGTAAAACCTGATCTAAAGATAGGGAAAAGTCCTGGAGATGAGCCACTAATTAAATCATTCACTTGCAGAACTGAAGTGACGGCAACTACAAATGGCAGAACTTGCTCCAGTTACCACAGGATGTATTATATAGTTTTACCATTCATGGAGTCACCAGGAGAAAAGGCCCCCAGCATCCTCAATGCCTGCTCACTTCCCACGAATTCCCTCCTTTCTCCTCTCCTATCCCAGAGGAAAAAGGCAAAAAAGGTGGCCAAACTTATGAAGAAGGTCCCCTGTGCAGTAAATCTCACATGAAGTTGTTCCCTTGA
This sequence comes from Notiomystis cincta, assembly GCA_013398075.1. Classification (NCBI taxonomy): domain Eukaryota; kingdom Metazoa; phylum Chordata; class Aves; order Passeriformes; family Notiomystidae; genus Notiomystis; species Notiomystis cincta. Next base: position 50,251 of record VZRX01020710.1, read on the forward strand.
TGACTTGAGTTCACACACTGTCCCCTGAGGGCAAGTGGCAGCTCATATTTGTCTGCTGGTAACTTTTATTTGTGCTAATAATAAAAGTTATGGAAAGGGGGAGGCAGGACACTCATCACATTTGCTAACTCAGTGAGTCAGAAAGTCATCCTCTATGTGCTGCCCAAGAATTAATGCCTCTTCAAATCCCTAAGGAAGAGCCTAGCTCTTCCTCTCAAATTAAGATAGGGTGGGTATATGCATGTAGGTACCTTTACACAACATGTTTGTCAAAAGGCAGACCGTTGTTAAGTGTTATTTTAATACCAGCTTTTCTTGCTCGTGGTTTTGGTTAGTGATTTTTGGAATATTTCCTTCAGAACCTTCATTCAAGTTTATCCTTCTCTATCTGGCACTCCCCTTCCCTGTTCCTGATAAAACACAAACAACAAAGACAGTTTTTCTTTGGAGTTTTCCTTTCCTGTGTCTCACTACCAGACACCAGCCAAGTGATCGTGATTAAATCATCCTGGAAATCCAGTCCTGGATATCCCTACCTGTCTGATTAAGGGTCTGGACCAACAAAAAAATCCCGCTCAGGACAGCGTCACAGTGTCACAGCAACAGCAGTCACTGATGTGTAATTTAATCTCCTAGGAATTAGATTTAATTTGGGTGTTGAAGAAGGAGATTGAAGGTGACATCTCAAAGGGACTTCAAAAGAAAATTTAATGTTTGAGGGTTTAAGGTTTCGGACCATGAACATCAGCTTCTGAAGCAGGTTCACCTTCAGGAGAAAACTTGAGAGATTCTTGCGGAATTTATTTCATCAAAACTTTGCAAAGCTGTGCATTTGGATACACAGACACAAAAGCAAAGGAAGATAAATATCACCATAAGCACTTTCAAAACTAAGTTTAAAACTCTGTATTTAACACCAGAAGCAGGTGTAATTCCAAGTCTTACAATCCAATGTATGGGAGAATTCCATGCCAGGATAATTTTGACCGTGCTTCCTGAGATGACCACTCAAAGCCCTGAGTTTTTGCAGAGGAAGTATTTACTTTTGTTCTTTTAGATCTCTTCATGTAATGGCTCTTAAACTCACCATTTTGGTGAAATGTCCCTCCACTGGATGGCTCACTTGGAAAATGTATTTTCTCTAAGTTCTCACACACCACGGGCAACATGATCTGGCTCTCAGCATGTCACCAAGCATCACCTCTGGGCCACAGCTATTTGGACCGTGCAAAACCTGTCCTCCCAATCTGCAGAGCGGAACACCAGCTGGTGCTGGGGCTGCTCTCTCCTCTCCCTTGCTGGGTGTGAGGAGGCATCCCATCCTAAACACAGCATTACCTGCCTGTAGTGGGCAGCTGAACTCCTCACCCAAGAGCAGCTCCTGGCCTGAGTCATTCTGCATGAACAGTACCTGATTGGTATCTCTGCCCCCAGAGATATGGCCCTTTCACGTGTCACCTCTTCCATAGTGAACATAAATGAAATTGATGTCTTTTACTCTTCTTCCTGCACTGAGAAGGACCCTTTTCATCTCTCTGTTATCCTTTTCCAGGTACTTTCCAGTTTTCCCCTCTTATTCCTTGTTCTTTCTTTTTTTTTCCTCTTTTATTGAGAAAGCAGTGCTTTTTCATTAAAACCATCCACACATCCGTATCAGGATTAATAAAAATTTGTGGGGAAGGAGTGAGGGAAAGAGTCAAGACAGGTGTACTTACCCACCACCTGTGGGAGGGAAGAGGCCTCCATGTCCAGCATGATGGAGCCCTTCTCTATGCACGTCCTCAGCTCGAACAGGCTGTGCAGAGACAAGGTGGCCACGTGCGGTTTGCTCCAACGCTCCCCACCTTGTTCTACCTTCTCCTCAAACTTGATCCACCTATGACAGGGCAGAGAAATGAGATGGAGTTAAGGCTGCTGCCTCCTTGCAGGGAAATAAATCAGCATTTCTGGAAATAACACCACTTGTCCTTTACTATCGTGGCAGTTCTGGTTTAATGGTTGGACTCCATTGTCTTAGAGGGCTGTTCCAACCTAAATGATTCTGTGACTCAAATTCAGGCAATAAAATATCAAAATCAGCCACTGCCAAGATGCATGGAATACTGCTGTCCCATGCCCACAGGCTGGCAAATAGTGGAAGAGAGGAGCACATCCCAGCTATGTCTGAAGGTGCTCGCAGAAAATAAGTGAGCCACCAAAGGAGAAGGCACAAATTAAGGGGCTCGTTCTTTCCCTCCAGCTGCTGTTTAATGATTTAACCAAGCAGGTCTGAAAAATCCAGAAAACTTATCTCTAATGGAAGGTGAGAACAAAGGTTAAATCCTGATCGTGCAAAACATTCTTTACACCCCTAAAACTACATCCCAACAGCAGGAAAGCAGGAGGCTCCACGTCCCCAGACTGCAGCCCATCCCCACTTCCCCCTGCAGCCTTGACCCTGCCCTTGGCTCCGCTGCGCCCAGCCTGGAGCACACAGGGATGGGCAGTTGGGATGGAGCATGCGGCTCCTGCGTGGGCTGGGGGATCTCACCTGGCCCATCCCTTCTTCCTTACCACAGCACCCAGCAACAGCTTCAGTGTCAACTGGGGGTGCAGGAAAAGGTGGTTCAATATGCCCTAATGGCAAAGCAGAAATGCTTTTTAATCTCCTCTTGAGGTACCATATTAATACAGGTGGAAAATGAAAATTCCAGTGACTAATATAAAGGGATTACTAAGAAACCTCCCCCCTCACATAAGGTAATAAGGAAGCTCATAAATTTGTTCTGAAGAATATTATTAACAGCAAGTGAAATTATCTTTAATCCTGAAAAATTTATTACTTGAGGATTAATCAATTATGCTTCACGATTGCAATAATCTCTTTCTGAGACTTTGTTTTTTTAAAGCTGCTTTTTAACTCAAGCTAAAAGACTGATTTTCATCTCCAATTAATAAGGTCCTTTTAGTTCAGAAAAACTAAGGGTTTCCTAGGACACCTGAGGGATCTGGATGGATGTAAATCTGTGTGCACTTTAGGGGCTTTGTGTGATGTGGGACTGAGTAACAACAGGAAAGCTGCAAACTGCCAGTGTTTGTCCTTCCAGGGAAAGCGATTACTCCCAACTATCAATATTTGCTTTTGTTTACTTTTCTCACTACAATCCACAATCCCAACACAATAAACCAAATATTAACTTGCAAACCTGGGTGAACTAATGCCTGCTCTATTCATGCAATCAGGGAGTGGTGTGGGTTGGGTGGGACCTCAAAACTCACCTAGTTCCAAACTGCTGCCATGGGCAGGGGCACCTTCCACTAACCAGGCTGTACTAACACAGGAATGCCTGCATTCCAGAGGTAGTCATAGGATGCAGAGCGAAGCAGAAAAAGGAAAGGACCTGCAGCAGTTGGAGGCCCCCAGCTTGTCGTAAGGCTTAGTGAACTATCTTTGGGGACCAAGACATGCCCACCATAGTGTGGGGACTCTGGCTCTATAAGGCAGGGAGATGGCAGGAAGGTGATGGGATTACAGAGAAAAGGAATGACGGGACTGTGGGATGGTGGATATAGGTTTTAAAATTTCTATTATGATCTTTTTTGTTATATTTTGTTATATAGCTGTGCCAAGAATTACATTTTTATCCTTCATCCTTTTACACCTGATAATACCAACACAGCTTTCACGGGGCTGTTGGGACCGAGGTGCAGCAGACAGGAGGAATGTGCAGCTGTCAGAACAGAGCAGGAGGAAGGTAATCTGATTGTTTGTTCTCTCAAATAAGAGTGCAGCCTTTAGCCCTGCACCAGCATGCTGGCAGTGTTGCTCTCCCCAGCTGGAAACTGTGCAGTTCTACACTGGGGCCAAGGGAAGCATCAACCCGACAAGGTCTCTCTCTTCCGTCCTCTCCTCTGTCCTGCACCTGCAGAGCCCTGCACTTTTTCCTGTGTTCAATACCTGCTTATGCAACTTCCCAGTTGTGGGGGAGCTGTTCTGGAGTAGCAAGTGTAAAACAAGCCCAAACCAGCTGTAAGATCCTGTGCCCACTGAAGCACAGCGCCAGCCCGCTCTGGATGTACTGGGAGACACTCAGGAAGTTCCGTGGTGCAAGATTAAGTAATTTCAGGAATGTACTGAAAAATCCTGAACAGTCAGATGCTTTGTAAGATCACTATCCACAAAGGCAGGAGGTTGGGCCAATTTAGAAATTATACAGTACCATAACAGGGTGCTTCATTACATTCTTTGTCATTTATACAAAGAATCATGGATCCATTCAGGTTGGCAAAGGCCTCTAAGATCATCCAATCCAAACATTAATCCAGCAAAGCCAAAGCCACCACCAACACATGTGCCTAAGCATCACATCTACACATTTGTTATATCCCTTGAGAGAGAGGGATTCCACCAGGGCAGACGACCCTCTGGGTGAAGAAATTTTTCCTAATATCCAATCTAAATCTCCCTTGGCAAAACTTGAGGCTGTTTCCTCTCATCCTGTGGTTTGCTGCGTGGGAGAAGAACCCCGGGGAGAGCCCCACAAACAGCTCAGTGCAGCACTTCTACCAAAGACGTGTAAAACCACCTAAATCAGGAAGTGCTGAACTCATGGTAAGAGGAAAGAAGAGCAATAAAGGGAGAAAAGAATGAGTAGTAAGTCAGAAGTTAAGAGAGTAAAAGATGAAAAGTCATTAAGTAATTTCCCCAAGCAACTGACAAGCAAAAATAAAGCAAGAGGTAAAGGGGGAGGTGGTGGAACAGCTCATTAAATCACAGGTAAAGAAGATTAAGTGACCAAAGAGGGGCTAACTTTGAACACAGACAATGGCCTTACAAGGCAGAGGTGGAGAAAGAGCTTAACCCAGCCACCATAAAGGAAAAAGAAAACCCCCAGGCTCAGTGAGGGCAACTGGGAATAGAGGTCAGTGGCGTTCAGATATAAACTACACATAACTTGTAGCAGCCAGACCCCAAAAACATCCCAGCTTCTTTGTCATGGCTTTTTGACCAAACTAACAGCAATATCAAGGAACCAAGGAACTCAAAGCAACCAACCCCACCCAGCATTTAATATGGACCTTGAATAATTTCTTCACAAGAAAATACCTTTAAGCTTTTTTCCTATTTAAAAATAATTCCATCAGTAACTCAATGGGACAGGGACAGCTAAAATTTCCTAGTCTGTGGTGTGAGGTGAGACCAGGCTCCAAAGCTACTTTGGGGCAATAGCACTGAAGCGGTTTTGACTCAGCCAGCAACTTCCGGCAATTCTGGCCGAGACATGTCATCCTTTGCAAAGCACTACTGAGCCTGTACTTTTCTCTCCACAGGCAAACTGTCCCAATCAATCTGGCACTCTATTGTTTTCCTAGTTTTTCTTTTGGAAAATTTAAAGAAACCCTAAAATTCTCTCTATTTGAACTATACAGTCTCCTTTCTGTAGTTTCCCCATGCAATCCGGCAGCACGGGTATTACCCAATGGAATGCTAAAACAGGAATCTCCCATGAGAGCACTGCTGGCTGCCCTTCCCTTTCAGGGTAAAGGAAAACCAACCCACCTTGCAGTCTCCTTCCACTCCATCTCCTGTCCATCAACAGCCAGAAGTTCGTCCAGCTCGGTGAAGAGCTGTGGGGGCGCGGGGCTGTCATCTTCCTCTCCAAGGATGAAACGGATGCGCTCAGCGGCGGGGGAGACTGCAGAGGTGAAAATACTGCGGTTAACAGCCTGCGAGATGACCAGGGACGTGCGTCTCCTCTCCTTGCCCTGCTCCCCAAGGCCATTCAGCTGTTTCTCCAGGCTGCCTTTGCCATCTGACATCCTCGTCGCTGCGGATGCAGGGGCGTGAGCGAGGGTGCCTCTATCTCCCTCTCTCCCCTTCCTTGCCTCTCACTGAACCTCTTACAAGTTCAAGCTGGGAGTAAAGTTCAGGAAAACTTGTCTCTTCCTACAGACCTTAACTATGTTGCAGCAATTTGCAGCCCCTGTAAAAAAAAGCACTATGGAGCTCAGAACCAATGTGCTCTCTGGCGCTACCCGAGGACCTGCTGCTCTCTGAGCAGCCCGGATCCTTCACCCCTTTTTTATATGACCTAAAACCAGTTCCAGCCAAACCAATTGGGGGCTTGCTGGCACAGCATCCCACTGCTGGCTTTCCCCTCCCTCCGTGCCAGCCAGGTTTGGGCTGCCATTGGCCTGCAAGGCAGGCTGGAACCTCCCCAGCGCACCACTGGAAAACACAGGAATACTTAACAGAAAGGTTGTCTCGTCTATACATGAAGAATGCAACCCAATGCATTTAGTCAGGCACCAATGCACTGAAAAAAAATGACTGGCCCCGGTTGGAAAAGACTGCCTGTTTAGGCAAAAGAACTACATTCAACATACAGCACAAGCAAACTCTGTTTGCATTATAAGCTCGAGAAAAATGAATAGAAACCCTTTCCTGGTTTCAAATTCAAAATTCAAACGTGAGAACATCACTGTCCCCATCCCAAGGCCTGAGGGCATCTCCTAAAGGTAACTAGAGCCCACACCACCAGAGCCACCTTGCTGGAGGGCTCCTTGGGGTCTACAGCCTTTTTCTGAGCATATCACCTTAAAACAAAGGTGCGACCATGTGAAATTTCAAGACAGGCATCCTTTCTGCTGGATGTTTATCAGCATTAGAGACACACAGCAGACTATGAACTTTGAACAGTTCGGCTAAAAACTCCTTTCTTTTCAAAAGATCAGCTGGCTGTCTCTTGCAAAATAATTTATTACACCAGGTGTCCAACCATGTCGATTTTTCCAGGGTAAACAGACTCTCAATTTGCAATGGGAAAAAAGGAAACAGTAAAAAAATGCCCTTTACTCCTTTTTCTTTTCCTTAAATAAACTTTCATAGCTTTCTTCCTAAATTACTCAGTTAGAGTGATGATGCTTCAATAATACGGATTTCTTTTTGATTGAAAGTGTATTTGTAACCAGAAATGCCCTTGGAATCTCCTGGGAGCCAAGGACCTTGCCCCACTGCTACAGCAGCCTCCCCATCATGAGGCATTCAACTTCCCGTAGGCTTCAGGAGAGCTGGAGCACGACTTCTGACAAGGGCCTGGAGTGACAGGACAAGTGGAAACGGCTTCCCACTGACAGAGGGCAGGGTTAGATGGGATATTGGGAAGAAATCCTTCCTTGTGAGGGTGGTGAGGCGCTGGCACAGGTTGCCCAAAGAAGCTGTGGCTGTCCCTGCCTGGAAGTCTCCAAGGCCAGGTTCAATGGGGCTTGGAGCAACCTGGGCTAGTGGAAGGTGCCCCTGCCCATGGCAAATGGCTGGAACAAGATGCCAGACAATCTATCCATACCATGCATGTTCCATTGTCCTCTCCCTTTACCTGTACTAATGAATCTCAATATACTTTTATATTCAAAGAGAATTCAAATATCACAGCTAGAAAAACATAAAATACATGCCCATCCTATTGCTTCAAAAAGCAAGGTGAAGCACAGAAGTGGCTCTAAGAGAAGGGAATGCAGAGCTGCTTGAGCTGTTGAAGACATCTGTTGGAGCCAATGGGAAAAGTCTCTCGAGTTATTCTGAAGCAGTTTTACTACATGGAAGTGTTACCCTGATATTCCCACCCATAATATGACCATTCCACAACATTCTGCCCACTGAACCTGGGTGCCTATCATCCATCACCCCTTCTTTCTTGCCTTCCTCCTCTCCCTGTTGCTAATTTCCCATTATCTGCATTTAGGGCCGATGATAAGGTTCACAATGCCATTAGGGCGTTTGCTGGGTCACAGGTCCCCAGTGCTCGCTTGACCACATGTTCTTTACTGCGATTTCGGGGGTTAATGGGCCGTTTATGGGTTGTTTGTGTGCTTTCTTTAGCAAGGAGAACATATTTTCATCTTAATCTCCAGGCGAACGCCATGTGCTCTGCGTGGGCAGCCGGCTGAGCACTGGGCTCAGGGACTGGAGAGTCATTAACCCGGGGGTGACCTCTCAGCCCTGCCTGCCTGATCTTTGAGCACCACCTCGCCAGCCTGCCCCAGCCTTGGCCATCACCTTTGCTTCCACCTCGACCATCCAGCTTGGGAGCTGCTCGAACCAGCACTGCTGACGCCAAGAGCAGCTCAGGCTGGTCAATACTGTTTTCCTTGCTGTCTTATTCAAGCAAACAACCTGATGTTCAGCAGACATTTGCAGCAGAGAAAAGGCTAATCCACAGATTTAGATGGCTGGGGTTATATTTTTCCCCTGAAAGGGAGAGGAATTAAGATATTAATTGTCCAACACAACATGGACACAGAGGCAATGCCATCCATGGGTGATGTCTCTCACTTCCCACTCTTTCCTTTCCTGTTCCATTCAGCCACATGCAGTCCATAAGGCAGCTTATAAAATCCGTAACTTGCACAAGAGTAAACCCATCAGCAGTTTCTCCAAGTTCAGCTCAGGCCAATTCTGAGCACAATGTATACCCTCGGGTCCCCAAAGGCAAAAATCAATCTAAATCAAGAGAGAGGAATCTCAAGGAGTTCAGAAATAGGGAGAGACACATTCTAGCACGACAACCTCAAATTAGGCATGGCTGAGCTTCTCAGCCCTGCTCCGGCAATGGCTTTGGTGGCAGCCCTCCCTCACTGCCCGATGCAATGGCAGAGCTGCACATGGAAATGCCAGGGACCTTTGTGGCATTGGCCCCTGTCCTAAAGTCACCTCCTGCTTCCATGCCAAGGGCCTGGCTGGTGGTGGGTGGGAGGCAGTTTCGGTCCGGCTCTCTGGGTGTACAATGCTCCCTTGGCATGGAGGACAGGGGGTATCTGTGTTGATGCACAAGTTAGACAGCCTGTTCTCTACTCAACCAACATGCTCTTCCTCCTGCATTTTTGGCTGGCTACTATCAGGGACACTTCTGAAGACTCCAGGGACCTGCACCTCCATCTGAAGCCAAAGGGACCATCAGACACGAAGTTTTCCGTTACTTCTAAGTGCGTCGGCAGCTACAGAAATCCCCGAGAGACCTGGTGCAAATCCCTCCCCAAAGCCTGTGGAACCGGTATCGAGGAAAGCTGTTTGTCAAATGTGCTTTCCAGGCAGGTTTATTAAAATAGGACATGATCGTACTCCCTTTCCTTTCTGGGGCTGCCCTCCCTCTGCCAAAGCTCCGGTCAAACCCACCCGCAGTCAGAGCGGTGGCACACTTGTGCAGACACCTATAACAGATTTAAACTTGTTTCCTTTCCAGTTCAGCTGACTTCTCTTTCAAAATTCTCCACTACCAAAACCAATTTTAACTGTGTGTTAACATCAACACAAAACACCAGCTAAAGGCAAGCAGGGAGTCTTTGATGGCCCTGTATGGCATCCAACACACACGGTAAGACAAGGGATGCTTTCTCCCTTTACCAGCAATACTGTCCAGCACTGCAGGAGCACATCGACCCTCTGTGCTATTCCTGCACCTTTACAGGTAAGAACTGTTATTTCCTTTATGGAAAGGAGAACTATCACTTCAGGTAACACCAATTTCTGTGGAACAGTCCAGGTGTGAACTGATTTCCTGATTGCCCAAGTGCTCCACCAAGCACAAGAATCCCTGAGCACTACTGAAGAAGCCAAGTGCACATGGATTTACATGTCACACCTGCTTTTGGAAAGCCTGCACAGGGCTGCACACCAGCCTTTCCCAGGGTCCCACAGAACCACCCCTGGGTGATCTGTTCCCCAGCTAATCACTCTAAGCAAGCGTGAGAATTTCTCTTTTGCTTGTTTTGCTTCTTTGCTTATAAACGATTACTTTTTGACCCCGTGCCGGGGAGGGCTGGCTGTGAGGCAGATTAGACTTTTCACAGGCAGGACTTGGCAGCCAGCAGGGAATGCTCCCCACACTACCCAGATCCCAGCCCAGGCCACTTCTTGCACCGAGTGGGGTGCAGAGAATGCCATTCGAGGTGCTTGATCCATCTTGGAGCATATTTACCTCATCCCTTGATCGTGCCCCTTCACAGACATGATGAACAGCACTGACTGTCTCTGGAATAATCCATTTTTCGCTGGGCTACTGGACTGCATGATTGTACATGTTTTGCAGTAAGCTCCTCTGCAGCATGTGGCATATAATAAGTGTTTGTCTGCAAAAAATCTTCAGTATTGGATAAGTTCTTACTAATACTGTGTTCTCTCAAGTGCCAGAAGAACAGTAGCATTTATGTAACACTTTGCTGGGCTTTCCCAGCTCCCTTGGTCTTTGGTGCTGTGCCTACAGATATTTCATCAAAACATTTCTTGGAGATGCAGGGAGGGAAAAAGGACCCTTCTTCCAAAAATGTTTCACATCAACTCATCTATGGATGCAATGTGGACAAACAGACTAGGAAACTTCTAAACAAACCCAGCACTATCTCATGAAAATTTGGTGACCTTTACCCTAAAAGGCAATTCCTGTAAGAGGAAACAGCCTGCCAATTCCATCCACATGGCTATGATGGAGGGACCACCAGATGCTATACTCCAAATCCCATGATGAGCTTTTTCCAACACTGCTCCACTCAAGGGAGACTGCCCTCAAAGACTGTTTTTTCCAGCTGCAGCCATAACCAGCAATATCTACATAACCTGCCAGAAGCAGAGGCAGCCGCAGAATCCCAAGGAAATGGGAACAGATAGCCTCCCACAGACACATAATTAGCCAGTTGAGCCAAACTAAGTATTTTATGTATTAACAGTGTGAGGCTCTGCCTGCTCACATCAATACCAGGCTCCTCTGATTCCAAGGGTATGGAACTGGGCATATGTGGACCATGCAATTCCCCGTGGGTATGCTACAGCTAGATGCATATCAACAGTGATCGGCTCCCAGACTGATAGAAAAACAGGAAATTTGTCTTTCTATATCAAATTTTTAAAGTTTTCTAGATTCTCTAAGTGCCATTCTTAATTGCATTAAAGGCAGCAATGCCTCTGACACTTCCTTTTACAAACCTACTAGTCCATAGTGACAAAATAAACCCTGATACAGACTACACTACAAGCAATTCATTGCACAATATGGATAACAAAGGTATTTTTGGACTAGTCCTGGAGGTCAGCCATCTTACTTCCAGTTGTGTCAAACTGCTACGGCAGCACATTTTTAAGGAGCTATTCTCGAGTAGTTGCCAAGAAGACTTTATTAAAGAAAGAGCAGCACCTGGAGAAAGCCTGGCTTTCTCTGGAGTTCTGGAATATTTCCTGCTGTCCCACAGATACAGGATGCTGTCTGGCATCACACCTCCACCGGATCTGAGCAACACTCAAGTGCCCAGTGAAACAGTAGCGCGGTGGCTGCCACAGAGAATGAGTTCAAAAATCACTCCCTAACTCTCATCATTTTCCTTCTTTGGCTTTTCTCTGTTTCCCTTTTTAAAGCCGTGTGGCTTTCACAGTCTCTTTCCTGGAGAGACTGGTGCTGTCCACCTCTCTGGGATCCTGCTGGGCTCTCTTATGGTACCTTAAACACTGTAAGCACACCATGACCACACACAACTCCTCCCATACCTCCATCAGTATCACTGCACCACATGGCCACGAAGCAACTGCTTATCATAAGCACAAGGGAAAACTCCTGCTCCTCTGGTAAACAAAAAGAAAATCCTTTTCTTTTCCAACACTGAAATGTTGCTCCCCAAAGACAGTTTTAAAGCTGGTTTGTGATGCACTGCAGTCCCTGTAAGTAGTGTCGTTTCCTTGCATCAGCCACAAGCCCTCCTGCCAAACTAGAACTCAGTCTACCACTGCTCATTTACCTTATTTAGGTACCAGGGAGAGTACAGGGATACTTTAAAGGACATTGTTATAACAACTCTGGGCTCTTCTCTTGAGTTTAAGCTTCCACACAACGACAAGAGGAAACTTCCCTCTCTGCGTTTCCCAACCAGCCCTCCGGCTGCAATAGCCAATTTTCTGCCTATTAAGCTCTTCTCACAAGCAGGGTTTCATCACTGTCTATTTGTCCCGTTCAATCAATCTCCACAGCAGCCCTGATTGTTTCAGCACTTCTGGAAGTCTCCTTAAGCAGGGGCTCAGCAGGACAGAACCCACCCAGAGAGGGAGGAAACAACACACATGTGGGTGAGGATTTTCTGTATTTATTCCCAGAGTTTCCATGCATGCTGAGCCCTTCGTCCCGTGTCTCCGGCTGCAGTGGAGCCCACCTCCGTTGCCAGGCAGTTATTCAAGGAGTACTGAATGTTTCTGGCATCCACACTTTTTGCTTTCAGCTCTTTTCATTCTGTCCCCTCTGTTTTTGATGTTGCCAAACACCTCATCCATTCTGGGCACAGAGGGAATCATGCATTATTATTCCTTACCATCCTTGCAGAGACCAACTGGTGCACGAGAGCTAAACGCACATGCTGGCGGGGGGGGGGGTCTGCAGGTTGTTATTTCCTCCTAATCACCTGTCCTGCTTCAAACTCTGCGTAGGAGAGGGAAGCCATGGTGTAAATATGCATTTTAAAGAATCCCAGACTGGTTTAGATTGGAAGGGACTTAAAGATCATCTCATTCCAATCCCCTGTAATGAGCAGGAACACCTTCCACTAGATCAGGTTGCTCCAAGTCCCGTCCAATCTGGCCTTGGACACTTCCAGAAATGGCACAGACACAAGTTCTCTGGGCAATCTGTGCCAGTGCCTCACCACCATCACAGGCAAGAATGTCCTCCTGATATCCCATCTAACCCTGCCCTGTCAATGGGGAGCCACTCCCCCTTGTCCTACACATATCATACACTATCACAGAATCACAGAACTGTAGGACACCAGGCTGGAGAGACTTCAAGGATCATTTGGTCCAACCAGCTCAGAAGCCAGAGCTCAGGAGGCCACTTCACCTTGACTCGCAGCAGGAGGAAGGTGCCAACCTCCTCTGAGATGCTTTGAAAAAAGCTTGTCTATTTTTCCACCACCTTCTGAAAAACTCCGTTCAGTGACAAACTGCCCTTTTGGTTCAGAACAGTTCACAGCCGCTTATCTAAAAAGCTGCAAAGCCAGCCTGAGAATCCAGATAATACTTCCATTGACTAGGAGAGCACCAGGATTTGGCCTGACAGGGTGGTTACAAAACCAGCTGATTTCACATCTGGATGCTGGTTTTCCTCACATTTCCCTGCTGCTGCAAAGCAAGCTCCATCAGGTGGATCCATCCCTACAGACTTGCCCCTTTGGGTGCCAGCATTTATCCTGTATGTTAAATCTTGATTAACGCCACTTCCCTCACTTGGTATCCCTGGAAAGGTTACAACCATCCCCACGGAACTGTCCCCATCAGTTAGCAGCATGGCAAAGTGAAGTTTTGCAAGATAAATCACTTCTCTGAAGACATTTTCTTTTTCTCTTTGGGTCGAGTCAAGGGAACTCAGAAAAGGGCTCTTGCAATGGCATTTGGGAGCAGAAAGACCCTATTGAGACAAAGACACAATAACCAGTTTCGCCCCTGCCTTTAAAAATTAACCACCATTAACTCCAGGCTTGGCACAGCTCCAGGCAGCCAGCAGCACACTCCTTCCAAGCGGCTTCCCAGAAACTGCCGATTCAACTTGTTCTCAAAAGCCTGGTGACATTTGGGCAGCTCCTGCTCTTCATCGGTCTCCCCTTGCAACAGCAAGTGAAGTTCAAGCTCCTGTCTCCTTTTAACTCTGAGCTTCACAGACTCACCCCCACCTCCTACACGAGCACCAAAACTCCAGGGATTATGGTGGAAAAAACCAGTGGATTTGCTGGGGTCTCACCCATGCTGAAAGGTAGTTTTACAGCTTTAAGCAAGTTTCTGTAATTCAACCAAGGAAACATAAGTATAAAATATTTCCACTTCCAGGAAAGGAACATGACCAGGATCTATACTAGTAAAACTATGTGCAAGAGAAATAAAAGACCATTATCCAATGGATTTATCCAGGAAAAGCACAGGTTGGCTTTCAGTAAGTGAATGCACTGTAATTAAGATCAATATACTCCAGAAAAGGCTACTGCCAAAACTGAGGAAGGAGGAAAGCACCTTCAAACAAACCCAACTTGTTTTTTCACTGAAAAACGAGAAATCTGGTATCTAGAGACACATTTGGTGACTCTTCATGGAATGAAACACGAGCCATGCAGAGAGATACTTTTACCAAAACAAAGAGGCTCTAAAGCTGCAGTGAAGTGCAAATACACAGAAGAAGGAGGCAAAGCCACACTTCACTGCACCATTTAGGAACATCTGGATCTGACACAAGCCCAGGTCAAAGCAAAAGTACCAGAAATGAAAGATTCCACTAAAAACTGGAGGATAAGTACGTGAGACTTACAAGGAAAATTAATTATTTAAGACCATTAGCAGCAGGAGCTTGAGAAGAAGTGGGTGACCTGGACCACCTTGAAGTGAGACGGCCAATTAAGGGGATTAAAAATTGTGCAGAAAAGCAAAGCAGCCTCTTCATGTGAAACTCCAGCACACAGGTGGGTGCACAGGCACTTAGCCTTTTCCAAAGGTTAACATGGGAGGGGGCAAGTGTCTGCAGAGCAAGGAAGAGAAGATGGAAGTGAACCCAGCAGCAATGAGTGGCCAAGCCCTTTGCGCCCACACCTCACCAGACCCTGTCCAGACCCAAAGTTTTAGTTAGGTCTGGAATGTTTCATGCAGCCTGAATCTGAAGATAATCAATCCACAGAATCACCTGGCACTGGTATCCAATGGGATACCATCTACCATATTTCTACCATTTCTTTCTTGACTCCAAGTTGTGCCCTTTGGAGGTTTTCCTTGCAGTTTCCAAAGGTGCGCAAGGTTACCATGCCTTTATTTTTCTTACACAACTAAAACCACATGGAATCTAAGCTGCCCCAGCCTGCTGGGACTTACCCGGACTTGGATGGCTGCAGTTAAAAACAAAACCATTAGCAGAGTTCTCCAAAGTGCTACTTAAGCAGATTTTTTTTTCTTTCTTTTAAGCTCCTAAATGCAACTTTAGCAATGATTGGTTTATGTAATTGCCTAACATTTAATGTTTACAGCAACATTTTACAAGTAATTTACATGTAGTTCACTAAATGCTTTAGGGTTAATTGATCTTTTGTTGTGCATTAAGCAGCTTGTTAATGATTAGACAGTTGGGAGGAAAACATAAGTAAGAGGTCGGTTTGGGGATGTTTGGGGATGGCTTGGACCGAAGGGAATGGCTGGGGGGGGATTTTTGCATAAGCAGTGACCTTCCTAATGGTCAGTTAAGGGGCCTGCCTAGCCCCAAAGTGGCACAATATGGTGAGTGGTGCCTTTTACAGGGTCACATCGTCCCCTTTGTCGTACATGTGAGGAGGAAGAGGACACAAGAGGATCATCTACAGCATGTGAGGGGAGGATGAAACCACAGCAAAGAAGGGAGAGAAGATGCAATTCCTTGTACTTGGCAAGAATAATGTTGTACTGCCTGTGTTTAAAGGGAGCCCCAGGAGATCCCTGTCCTGTGCATCCAAAGGTACCAGGATGATTCCATGAGTAGGAAAAGTAACAGTGTCCCTCCTTGGGGCCCTGTGCCACTGCCCTTCCATCTGAGGACAGAGCGCTCAGACATGATATCATAACTTAGAAAGCAATGTTAATAACTTAATTACCAACCTGGCCCTGCTTTGGCCAGAGGTTTGGACCTGCCAATGGCACCTTACAACCTCATTTATTCTATTCCATTAGCGAGCTTCCCAGATAGATGATCTCCACTCCAGCTACCCCATGTGCTGCCCAAATGTGACCACTTTGCCACCGCTTCAGAGCAACGTTTTTAATAAAGAGAGACTGGAAACCCCATGCTGGGTTTAACGATCTGCTTGGCATCCTGGTCTGGAGAATGAGAATAGAAAGAAGAGTAACAAAACACTAACTCTGTATCAGAAGATATTTACAAAACCTTTGGAAACACCAAGTGCTGCACCAGCACAACCAAGACCAAACAGGAAAACAGCCAAGCAACTCCAAAGCTGAACTGCTTCCTTTGCATTTAGGGAATCAACTGTGATCAATCCAACAGGGAGTCAAACTCCACTTTTTAAATCCTTCCCCAAGCACAAAAAACTGGCAGTGGCATCAAAAGCACTGAGCATCCAGCTGGTCTTAAACATTGTCCAGGAAAACAAAAAAAAATGGTAAAAAAAATAAGAGAGGAACAAATCAGCCAGGTACTAGTGGTAATCTTTTAAACAACTTAGGATGAAAAGGGCAAAGTAGAAATGAGCAATGTTCTCCAAACTGTATTACATCAGAACAGCATTTTCTCCAATGTAAATCTCTTTACAAGCACTGATCTCCTTAGAGTCCTTAAATGCCATCTTTATTTCTTTTTAATTGGTTCCACTGCATTTTAAATTGCTTTTTAAAGGTATAGCCGGAGTATATAAACATGATGTGTTGAAACACAGAACTGTTAAAATACAGGGAATAAATTTGGAAAGTTTGTGGGTTTACTGGTACTCAAATTTCATTACCCAGAAATAAGGAATGTATTCATTTTAAAACAAAATATACGTGACTATTAAGAAAGTCTCAGCATCTGGCAAGTTTCTGCAGATGATTAATTATTACAACTCAGCAAGGGGTGCTGCTGCTTTCCTTCTGACCCCGCACACACTCCAGGTGGGTTTAAGAATAGCAACACCTTCCCCAGTTTTGTTGTCTTCCTGCTCCCAGCACCTCAGCCTCCCATTCCCCTTTACCTATTTCGATCAGGATTCTGGGCTTGGACTAGTCTGTTTTGCTGATCAGTTTAGTGCACAGCCACAAAACCAGTTGGATGGCTCTGAAACCAGTTATATGGTTCTGAAACCAGTTAGATGGCCATGACATCAGTAAGATGGCCATGAGACCAGTTAGGTGGCCATGAATTTTTTTACAAAGAAGGTGGTAAAACATTGGCACAGAGGGGTGGGGGATGCCCCATCCCTCGAAACATTCAGGGCCAGGGTGGATGGAGCTCTGAGCAATGTGGTCTAGGGGAAGGTATCCCTGTCTGTGGCAGGGGGTTGGAAAGAGATGACTTTGAAGGTTCCTTCCAACCAAAACCATTCTGTGACTTTTTTTATGATTCCATGAAACCAGTTAGATGGCCACAATAGTGAGGGGGAGGTACAAAGGAGTCGGGGTGTCATGGGAGCCTCATGCATGAGATCCGCCTCCGACAAAAAGCTGAAGTTAGGGATAACCCCAGTGTGGAGCTGTCGAGAGTTCCCAGCTCAGCAGCTGGGCTGGGCTCAGCTAATGTCGAGGATATTCAAAGGGCCCTGTCGCGGTGCCAAGCACGCAGCTCCTATGACAAGGGTCGCTTTGTCTCGCATCCCCTCCGCCTCCCAGCACATGGGAAACTTCAGAAATTCCCTTGCTGAGGAGAACAACTAAGCTGAGTAACTTGGAATTACAGGCTTTCAAGGTCAGTTTGCTGCTGGAGCCAAGACATATTTCCAGAGCTTCTCAGGACTGAAAACAACCTCCTATTTTTAATGACTTGCCTTTTATCTTTAATAAGGGATTAGGAGCTATTTTTCCAGCTAATACCTTAAAATCCAGATAATCATAAAAGCAATCAGTAATACCCAATATATGTTAATTACTCATTTTCTTCTCGTCTCTGGCTGCCCTGCTGTCACTCAGGGCCATTAATTTGTCTATAACAAGGCTGCAAATCAAAACCAACAAAAGGCTTCAGGTCTCTGGGGAGTCACAGGTTCGGACTTGGGGGATTAACCACAGATTATATCTGTGACAACAGCAAGGAAAACAACATTATGGCCAAAGAGGTCCTGAACTACCCCACCAGCCATTTACCTATGCCTGGACCTATTCATTCCCACAGGAGTCAAGCAAACCAAAAGACTGATTTAAAATAAGGTCACGAGGCACTGAACGAACTTGAGAGCACTAAGGGGAGCCAAAGCTGCACTCATCAAGTTATTCCCACTGAAATGTGACTCTAAAATAATTTGACATTTTCCACACTAAGCTACACTGGCCTTTCCGAAGGGAATTTACAGAAATAGCCGGTGTAGAAACTTACACATTCAAGATCTGGTGCTGCAATAATGATGCTGATCAGCACATTGCTCAGGCAGGTGATACTTACAACTGCTCACAAAAGAGGAATTCACAGTTCCTTGGATGCCATGAATTTGAAGGATGCCTTGGATTTATCAGGGTATTATTTAGGTCATAAGGAAAAACTGAAGCAGGAGCAAGGAAGGATGTACCTGCTTGGAATTACATTCAGCATTTATGTTCTGCCCTCCATGCCCAGCCACTTCCTCCATTCCTGAGTCTTGAAGAGCTCTGCACTGCCTTGAAAGGAGTTTAATCACTTGTGCCTCAAATCCAACCCCCCTCCATCACATTCCTGTATGTTTTCCCATTACTGCATCTCTCAGTTTCAAGATGATCATATCTGCAGTCCCAGCTCCCTTTCACACATGCACGTCTTGTACAGGTGATTTCCTGACACCCCAAAACACCTTCCCCGTAATCTCCAGAGTCACAGTCACGTAACACCAGGAATCATCTGGTTCTCAGCTCTATTAATAGAGTCTCTGCCTGCAGGCAGTGCCCGTGGCCAGGGCTGCTCCCAGGTCACGTAACACAGTACGTGTCTCCTCTGTCTGCAGCGTGACATGCCCATCCCGCCCTGCCAGCATCCACAGCATCCCAGGAGCACACACGAGATGTCAGCATCCACCGCCTCCCAAGAGACAATAACCAAGTCTCTCACAGGAGAACAGGTTCACCAGAGAAACTGTGGCTGCCATCCCTGGAAGTGTCCACAGCCAGACTGGGTAGGGCTTGGAGCAACCTAGTCTAGTGGAAGGTGCCCCTGCCCATGGCAGGGGATAGAACAGGATGAACTTTAAGTTCCTTTCCATCCCAGGCCATTTTGTGGTTTTATGAACAGAGAGCAGAAAGTACATGTTTGATTACAAAGACTTGAGCAGATCAAATTGCTTAATCCAAATGAGAATCAAAACCTAGTAATTTCAGCCCAGACTACACATATGTGCTAATCCAGTTTTTTCACAGAGAGAATATTACCATCAGTTTACATTATTAAACTACTCAGCTCATTAAAGAAATTAATATGATGTGACAACAGGAGAGGTGGTTTATTTCTTCAGAATTCTGAGCTAAAAAGAAGGGCTGGGAAGATGAGATCTAAGTAGAAGTGGGAACTCAGCTAGCTCGTTAGTTCAGATAATGCTCCCTTAATTCCTAAAGGGATTTCAGCTGGGGAGAAACCCAAACACCAAGAAGTTGCACCAATACCAATAAAGACAGCCTTCCCCTTGGATATTTTTATTGGAATTTCAATTTCCATCCCCATGGAATTTGAAAAATATGATCTAAAAGGAAGTCCTCTCCATCTCCAGGTGGATACTGGCATGAACATCTGGCCATCTAATACACAAAACTTAGGATGCTGGATACCTGCACGTTACGATGTCAAATTACACCAAGTATTATAAAGTCTGACTTGGCTACCAAAGTGGAACAGCAGATTCAGGGTGGAAGAAATACTAACAGCAAATCAAGTCCCCTTAAGGAAATCATGAAAATGCTACCGCCAGATTATATCCATTATTTAAAGTTCCCCACATGCTGATTCAAATGAAGCATGATTTCTTGTACTGTATTTTTTTTAAGGCAAACATGAAGAGCTGATTAAGTGTCTCATACATTACTTTGCCCACTGAGTTAAACTGTCCATAGTGAGGGGCACGTTTTCATGGCTCCAGGGAAAGAAGAACCATGACCCCAGTGAAGAAGGTACGCAGCAGCCTGGAAGTGCAAGAATTAATCACAGAATCCCCTAGACTGGAAAAGACCTTTAAGCTTCAGTGAAGGTGTAGTATGGAAAGGAATTCCCCAAGAATGTGTAATACTCTAGCCAAGGCACACATGGATCCAGCTCAGCCATTCTGGATTGCAGAATTGTAACTGATTTATTTGCGTACACACAACAAGAAGGGATTTTTGTATTTCTTCTCAAAAGCCTGGCTTAAAGCCTATTGAACTTGGAAAAAAAATGACAGGAACACTATGTTAAGAAATACACAGGTGATTTTTCAGAGAAATTAAATTCCCCATGGGATGCAGCCACGAGCAACAGGAACGCATGCTCCCAATAACCCCTTTTCCAGGAGCCATTGTGCTCTGCTCTGTCACTATGGCAAAGAAGCTCTGAACAAGGAAAATTAACTTGTAACAGGGCTCCATCTCTTTCATATATATCTGATCCCTCAATTCCAACCCCAGTTCTTCTGCTTAATTTTGAGATGAAGTCAAACCTCTGCCTACAATATCACATCGCAGATGGGAACAGTACAATGCACTGATTTAGATAAAATAGCTTTTCTTCAAAACATGTTTGTTTTTTATCCCCCAAGGAGGCAGGAAATTGTGAGCAATAAACCTCAAGGATGTCTTTTCCAGGATTTGAAATCTGTCCTCCAGTGGAGATTCCCATTTTAAACACATGCTTTGCATAACTGAAAGAAAATACGTGACCTTGATAGTAAGCAAAATATTCCTTGCAAAACATTTACTCTTTTTCTTGCTGCACAAAATCTGTCTGTTCTTCCCAAACGAACAGCACCAAACCCATATTCCTCAGAAAAATGTCACACCAGATTTAATTGGAGGAGGATGTTTTTACAAGTTCAGCACTGACCTTATGTTTCTGAAACCATTAGCTTCCAACAAAGAGCATTTTCCCTTCTGCATCACATGCTGCCTCAGCTGTGAGGGCTCTTCCAGAGCCAGAAGATCTTCTTCACACATACCACCTCTTCCACATCAAGGGCAGCTGATGGAGCACCAAATAACACCTAACGCCATCTCCATCCCTAAAAATGTCTCATGCACTCTTAAAATTTCTGTCCAGGGTCTCTCCTCTTACAACATTAAGCTACAGGAGGAGCAGTGTCCCCATCATAGAATCCCAAAATGGTTTGGGTTGGAAAGGACCTCAAAGCTCATCTCATTCCAAAACCCTGTCCTGTGCAAGAAAACCTTCCACTATCCCAGGGTGCTCCAAGCCCCATCTCACCTGGCCTTGGACACTTCCAGGCATGGGGCAGCCACAGCTTCTCTGGGCAACCTGTGCCAGGGCCTCATTGCCCTAATAGGGAAGAAGTTTTTCCTGACATCCCATCCAAGCTTGCCCTGTCACTCTGAAGCCATGATGAGCCACCCTGCCAGGAACGAGTCACCAGTGGCAGTAGCTCCTACATACGCTGTGTCCGTGTAGAGTTGACCGGGCAAAACCCTGCCTTTCCATTTCCCACAGGCACCAGGGTCAAACACCTGCAAACAGTCCACAGCGTCATCACCACTTCCAGACACCTCAGACAAGTAGAGGCAGCAAGAGAAACTGCTCACAATAAATACTATGGGCCTGACTCACACAGATCAAAAAGATGTAAAATTCCAGCAGATTTCCAGAGATGGCTGCACAGGATCGCAGGATGTCACAGGCTTAGACAATCCCCACTTCGAAAATTTTCCCCTTGCGACCTCTTTTCCAGATGAAACCTCAGAGGAAATCGAAGACCTTATTTCCAAAGGGTGCTGAAGACCAGCATGCTGCAGCCAAAAAGGAGATCAGCTTTCCAGGTCTCCAAAATTCAAAGTAACCCCAGAGTAAATACTGCACTTTTTCATTTCAAGAAAATGGGTGAAAAGAAATACAAATGCCTTTCCTGATCCGTCTCAGCTGCACAATCCCGAAGTTATTGTAAAACAATCATTCCCAAGCTGAACATAAAGAGCCACTATCAGCATGTATCAATGGAAGTACCACACTGCGTTCCTGTGATCCGTAAACACGTAACCTTTCTTCCCTCCCAGCCAGCAACCTTCCCTGTAGCTCCTTATATCTGCATTTTAATATTATTTTGCCTTTTCCCTCTATCTTCAAAGGCTTCCAAAGCATTCCCTTTTGACAACAGGAATTAACAGGTTCTCCTCCAGAGCACCACACCTTCCATTTCTCTGCCCTGCTCACGCCTGTCCCAAATTCCTTGGCAAAAACAGCTATAAATATGGGAACTTAGATCAATAGGGTTTTTTAGCACACTTATGAAAAGTGTGCAATAACCACTGCGGAGGGATGAGGCAAATGCCCAGTATCTTTCCATTTTTAGAAAAGCACATAATTATATTAACGAACAACGAAACTATGAGATTAGTCACAGCACTGCAGCAAAAAGTCAAGTCACCAGCCTTGGATTAGCTGGAGATGTAACGAAGGCGAACTAAATATTTTCCCAACCCCAAAGTAACATTCAATTTTGAACCTGAAGATTATCTATGGTCTTCCACAGTGTTTGGAATTCACCACAGAGAGAGAATTAATTGCCTCAAGAAAGATCTGCTTTTAGCACAGACCGGCAGGTTTGGGAAACCTAAGGAAAGGATGCACCAGACAATTTCTGACTGGAAACAATCTATCTCGTCTTGTGCAGGAGGACAAAGAAGAGCCCCCTTTGTTGTACATAGGTATTATATCCACTCTGGGAAAGGAAAGGAAAGAAGACATCCCCAGACTCCCAAATGCTGCCAAGTTTCAGTTACAAGCCTACAGCTCCAACTGCTGTGAAATACGGGATGTCCTGAAAGCCAAGCCTTTCCACGGCTTATACCAGCTGTGAGCTGTAACAGGATGCAAGTCATCCGCAGGACTTGGCTTCTCCATAAAGAATTCATGAGGATAAGGTTTGCTAAAACCTATTTTGCTCTAATGATTGAGGAAGGACATTAGGCAGAAGCTGGGGAACAAGACCTTCTTCAACCACAAACCTTACACAGCTGCTGTCTTTTCCAGCTTCTTAATATTGAACCCTCCTATAATTAAGAAGCACCATAAGCACGAAAAACACTGTATTCCACAGGCACAGGTTTTGGACAAAAATCCATGTGTTACCACTCTCACACAGAAAAAATGGTGTTTTGAGACTGGAAATGAAACCTGAATGCAAAGAAAATGTTCTCCGGAGCAAGCTGGACACAGATGTCCAAGGCAGCTCCAGAAAAAAGGGTGAGCAGGGTGCTGTGACCATCAGCAGCAGCTCTTGACAGATATTTTCCATGTGGGACAGGAATCAGTGCCAGACCTCCCAGAGCAGGTAGGAAGTCTGCCTCAGTTGTGACTCAAGGAGAAGGTCTGCAACTGAATCACTGCTTCCAAGGGGAACTCCAAAGGGAGCTGCTCAGCCACCTAACTCTGACTTGAAAAAGATCCCAACCTAGGGGAAAGGGAATGATCCCTTTTTTACAAGCCAATTTTCATAACAGCTGGGAGAAACTATGAAAACACCTGTAAATTCATTTAGTGACAGCTGAGCTTGCTCAGCTTAAGGGAAGTACAAATAATTGGGAAAATGAGAATGTACTAAGTACTGCTGGGGGAAGAAAGCTCTTTCACATTACTCCACTTCTTAAGGGACAACAGGACGAGCCATACAGAGCACACTAGCTGCTTTCCCAAGAAGACTCATCCTCCCAGGATCAGTTTACAATAACGCTCAGTGAGGCAGACAGCTCCTAGCAGAGCCATGCTTTGGGAAAGCCACACAACCCCCAGGTCAGCCCAGAGAGTAGGCAGGGAACCACCAGCCCAACTCCAGTCCTCTATGCTCTGATTCTCCCACTTGGGACAAAGGGAATTCTTTGGTTCTAAAAGCCTGTGGTCATTAGAAAGCGAACTAGGGAAAGGAGAAAGGACAGGGAGAATAGACACCAGGAATAGTCATCCCAGCATAGCAAAGCAGCTGAAAGCACTCCCTGAAATCCTGCCCACTCCCAGGTTTCCCCACATAGCCAGAGCAGCTCCAGTGCGGGTAACTATTTATATCAGCAATCCGCCCAGCACTTCAGCAGATGCTCAGTTTTAAATATGGCTTTAAATCTTCTTGCAAGCAGCCAGGCTAAATATATGCTTCGGGTTAAATTTGTTCCTGGTGCTGTCCTGGGTCATAGCTCTCATTCTGCCCGCACTGTTCCTATAGGTGCTGGCACAAGATGTCCTGACAACCTGTCCCTGTCCCACCGAGGTCCCTCCCAGCATTACACCCAAGCAGGACCAAACCCTCGGAGAAGTTAATGGTGGAACATCCAATCGTCAAAAATTGCTCATGCTTAACCTCAAATGTGGTTTTGTCTGCAGCTGGAAGCTTCTTATTCATTGCCAAAGCCCTAAAGGAACCCACAAGACAAAGAGCAATCTAATTCCAAAGGCAAACAATTCATTACAAAATACTGCCTGTTTTGCATATACACGCATATGTATTTTAAGCAGACGAGGCAAAAGATTTGGAAATCTTCCCTCTTCACCACTGAATAAAAGTCACACTAACACAGCTGGAACAAAAAACAGACTGAGCTCAGTACAAAGCCCCTAGCACCATTTTTCTGGGCAGAACCCAAGGCACGATGCCCATCCCTAGACCTTCATCAGTTCCTTGTTCCCCTTTCCCATACCTCCACCACATGACGTGCATCACTGGGAGCTGCAACATGCTGTGAAACCGTTGGGCTGGGCCAAAGGAAAATCGAAATGACTCCAGGATTAGTCTAAATTGGGAATTTAGAGCGCGAGTTTGATATCTGAACTGTACAACAGACAAAATTTAACTCTAAAATAGCCCATGTGAATAACTCTAATGAGCTTGTTCTGTGGTTCCTGAGCTGCTTCTTTTGCTTCCAACCAGCAAATAGGATTCTACAAACTGTGGCAGTCACTTATCTAAACCAGCCCATCCTCAAATAATCCCCGTTTCTTGCAGCAGACATGAAACAACTGTTCTGGATGACACCACTTTCCTGTCACTAGGAATGCAGAGTATGTTTCAAGCCCAGCTTTAATGCTAAGCCTAGACTAATCCCCTCAGAGAGCTTTAGCTAGGCTTTGTCAAAGGAGCAATTGTTGCCACTAAATACATTTATACTGTTTGATGGTGAGCAGTGTATTCTGCAGAGCGAGCTCCCATTACCATGATGAAATCCATGTTGGAATGAAATCACTTGACTGAATTTCTTTTTTGCTATTAGACTCATCCTTCTGAAGTTTCCCATCCTTGGCAGTTTACCTTGGAACAGGCTGGGACAAGAAAACCATGATATACAAAGTAAGCAGAACAAGTCCCATGTAGATAAAGGGAAACCCAAATAAGAGCAAGTCCAACAAAACGGGGTCAGGCATGTTCTCTAGGAATACCCAAAGTACAAGGAAGAGTCTGTGCCTAGCTGAACAGCCAAGTCAGTACTCTGCCTGGGAGCAAGGAGCATGCAGCAGCCTTCTCTTCAGTGTCTAGAGCCTGGCAAGTTTGCAAGATGGCCCAGAAAGCTTTGTGAGGCTTCCATTGCTCTCATGGACTTGAAACCAAGCAGTTTCAGGCGACTTCTGTAGGCACATTTCTTCATCAGGACCCCCCTGCCTCGATCTACATCCACCAAACTGCCCCCTAACAAACTCCCAAAACTTTGTGGATCCATCACTTGCCATGTCTCCAGTTTGTTATTTTCACACAGCCTGCTCCACAGGCACCATGGAGTGTTTGACTCTGAAGTACAACTGCTCCCATAGGACATGGTTACCACTCTTCTACTGGGACAGTGCCTGGCACACCACATCCAGCCCATGGAATGTGAATGAAGGTGCGATGTCTCTGAAAGGTATTTCAGTATGGCCCATCAAGAGCTCTCAGACAGGGAATTCACAGGGCCTCATCTCTCTTGCAGAGAGACTCACTCATCTGGACCACAGACCACGGAATACCTTCCTTTATCTTCTCCCAGTCTGTGCGACATCCATCTCTGCCCAGATTTGGTGCAGGACACTTGCTAAGTGCCTTGATATCTAAATCTCGTGGTTATCTAAATGTTATGGTTTCAGAAAAACTTCTCTGCCCTCTTTGCACTAAGCACACCAAGTTTCATCACCTCCAGCCAGCTCTTTCTCTGCCTGTTCTTTCCTATTGTAGTGCTCTTCAGTCATGTCCTTTTCTCCTGACTGATGACTCACATCCTAAGAGCTACTTATCTGTCCGAAAGACACCACCAGCAATACCCCAGCGCCACAATGCCATCGGTGCTGCCCTGCCAAGGACCACACTGTGGCCACAGCACTGCCAGCTGCTGTCCATATTCCCTGTATCGGGCATATAAAGCTGATCCATTATCAGTGTCATCCATCCTCCCATCAAACCACCCTCCTTGCCAGCTCCCACAGGGCCAGGCACTCGGAGCAGACTCCTGTGGATGGGTTTCCAAGGCGGAACATCCAACCAGCTCATGGGAGAGCCAGAAGGCTCTTCCCTTCTCTCTCTTCCCTTTGCTGTGCAAATGGGATTTGACACCTATGCTTTCTGCCTCCTCTAGCCTCCCATCTCCCTTCCACTCAGCACTGCTCGATACCAGGAAAATTGGTTGCTTCTAGGGAAGCAAAGCACAAATTTGAACTCCCGCGTCGCTTCGGCACAGAGGAGTCGGGTTATTAATGAGAGCCTGAAGGCCAAGCCTAGTCAGTCGCAGTGTTATGGAACTGCCCTCAGAGCAGGAATACAGATAACTGCTAGAGGTCTCCATAGGTCAGGATGCTCAGAATACCTCTCCTTTCCTGCCCAGCCGTGCGATTCACAGGGAATTATACACCCACAGCTCAGAGCTCAACCAAACACCCCTGCTCCATCCGATGAACTCGGTTCCCATTACTATATTTAAATACCAAGGTCTCCAGCTGGAATCAAGACTTGAACACATCCCAATACCACATTCAGGCTGGGACTAGTTTGTTCCTAGGCTTCCATATAAAGAGCAGGAAAGGCTCTGCTGATTTATGCATACTTTTATTTCCATGTAACTGCTGAGGCCTACAATGCCCTTCCAGGGGTATCCAAACCATAAGGAAAAGGCGCCACAAGGGCTCTGCCTTTTTTGAGACATAAATCCAACCATGCAAGTACAAACACATCTATGCAGAACCACTTACATTTCAGTTAACATCTACTTTCCTCTTTAGCCTGCAGATGACCAAGTTCTTCCTACACATAATTTTGATGTACTTAATATCATTATTTTAAAGTTCATTCAGTGGGTAAGAAATCAGCAAATAAACCCAAGCAAAGACTCTCCCCTGCTTGAACAGATGTCAGATCAGGATTCAAAGCTGAGCAGAACAGCCCACAGCTGTCAAGGATTTTGTTTCAGATATACAGATTTATTTTATCATATACACCATTTTTCTGGGAAATGGCTGACACTAACAAAGTGGAAAGGAAATAATTTTCAATGATCAAGTACTAGAGCTGAGGTCTTCTCTGCCCTATCTTGTTTATTCATCAGATTTTTGACACGAAAATCTCAATTTCCATTTCCTTTGTGTTGGCTCTTTGGCTGCCAGTCCTTCATGTCACAGCTAAAAGAGCAAATTTTGGCTTATCAGGAAGTCAAAGAGATAAAAGTCAGAGGAGACAAAAGAAAGGCACCTCTTGCCTCTTGATAAGTTGTTGTTTCTTGAAGACATGAACACATTCACAACACAGCATCTGCTCCAAGCTCCAAAGCAAGATCACCAAAATAACTCCATCAGAAAGAGAAACCCCAGAGTGGGTCCTTGGACTCGACCCACAGCTGCAAAAGAGACAACATGAACACAAGCCTTGCCTCAAGAGCATTTGCAAGGGCACACTGGGGCTTGGTTTTCCTGAACAATGACAAATGTTTTTATTTCAGGGTTCACGCTTACAACAAGGTCCATGCCCAAGCCATGTCCAGAGGGGTGCAGAGCGAGCCCTTTGCTATCAGCTCAATATTCTGTATGGAATTGATTGATTTTTCTTGTTTTTTAACACTCTCATTGGGTCATTCCAGCCTGCTGGCACTTGAGTAAAGTATATTTTTGGCCTTGACATTTCTGGTTCACCCTCCAAATGTATCTTAATCATCTAATTCCCTAACAGCTTCAAAATTATCTGCATTATCGTTGTGCCAGCTAAGAAGATAAATTGAGGGTGCCAGGTGAAAAGGGAAAGGGTCCAGAAAGAACAGGTATCAGGGAGAAGGGGGTAGCCCTGCGGTTCCACACACATCCCTGCACTGCTCTCCACAACTCTGCTGAAACGTCAGTTGATTCCACTCATTAGATCAGCAGCATCTGCTGCCATCCCAGCACTGCCATCTGTGCACTCATTTCCCAAACTCACAATCCCAACGGGAGGTTAGTAGGTCATGGCCATAATTCTCTGCCCCTCCTGGGATGAGAGGAGACTTGGTTCCAAGCTGCAGAAAGCACTGAGAGCCCCCCTGTTACCCATCCTGACCCTCTATGACTTCCCCTACCCCACCCCTTTCTGAGGGCAGAAGTAGGAAGTGACTGGCAAACCTATGCCAGCTCTGCTGATGGGCAATTTACTGGTGAAAGAATAATAATAAAAAAAGGACACCAGCTTCAAGAACAGCTAGAACAAGGATCAGCATCTAAAATGGTCCAAAGAGGAGATGTTCAATGATGTTCACAAGAGGCAACTGAAAACACGAAGGGTTCAGAGGAGAAAATCCAGGTGTTGGTTATACTGACAGTAAAATATTAACACTTGTTTACACATACAGAGAAATGCAGAGCTTTAGGATGGCTTGTTCCCATACTGTCCAACAGATTTGCATAGAGTTTAATCCAAAGAGGGCATCTTTGCAGTGCCAACCATCACCTCCCCAACTCAGCCCTTCTCAGCTGGAGAAACAGCTCTGGCTTCAAATCAAAATGCTTCTAAATGAGATTTTTTTCCCCATATGGTAAATTCCTTGGATTTTTCTGTCCCATAGCAGTTTCACGTGAATGCAGGGAACAGAATTAGGCAAAGCATTAAGGTAGCTTAGGTAATTACAGCGGCACATGCTATCATCAGTTCAAGACACAACATTAGCACAGCAAGCTCCAGTTAAAGGTCTTCCCCATGCTGGAAAGGAACAAGCCTCTTTTTCACTCCATCTAAAACATGAAGAGCCTACCCTATGTCAAAGTGGGAAAAAAGGCCTCATAAAATCTTCCCAAAGGCACCTCTGCTGGTACTCAAACACAGGGAAAGTTTCAAGCTGAAGCACCACTTTCAATCCACCAAGTAGACAGTTACACACCCCGTGGCTTTAAATACCATGTAAAGGTTATATTGAATTATTTTCTTCTACATTTACATGACTAATTCTGTCACCTTGGGCCAAGGGAGATTTCTAAGAGAACTGCTTGGTCAGGAAAAAAGCAGCAAAGACCATTCTTAATTAAGAAAGGCTTAGTCACAGATCTAAGAAAACATGCAGCTAACTGAGGCAGAAGTGACCAGCAAATGAAAATACTGTGTCACTAATATCTACATCAAAACCAAAGGATTTTGAGACCGAACTTGCTTTGCAGGACATTTTCTCTGTTCTGCCCAGACCCAATTTGTCAAATAATTTTTGCTATTTTACTTCAAACTTTGACATAATTAATGAAATATTTACTAGCTGGGGTTTAGGAATTGAACTCCTCTCCCAAGGAGAGGTTGCAGCTATAGAAGAATCTTAACTTTGACTCACCCAAAAATTATTTCTAACAGTTCTTAAAATTGTAGAGAAAATGTATAGGTGTGGTAGGAGGCACCAGAGCCAAAAGGGCAGCAAGAAGTGTTTGTACTTCTTATTCAAATTAATTTTTTTTTACGTCAGGGCTGTGGATCTTGATCACTTCAAGTTGACAACAACCTAAGTGGAATTGCTCAACAGCTCTGCTGCCTGTATTGGTGTCAGTGCCATGGCACTGTGGTTGTCTTTTAACGATGGAAAGAGTGGAGGCAGGTTTTAAAAGCTCCCTGAAGAGCTGACACTGTGCCTTTAAATGCACTGCCCCCAGGAATAATCCTCACCAAAAGCCCATTATCATTTATCATTTCTCAATTTCATTCCCCCTTCCTCCCCAGTGGCTGCCCCTTTCACACACATCCAGACATCTCTGAAGAATTCAGACCTGAACAATTTCATCCTGGTGTCTGCACAGGTGGAAAATTCTCCCCTCTCTAGCCACAAAATTCCATGTCGAAGTGCTTGCGACAGCCTCATATGGCACATGACAACAGACACATTTTCGCTCCTCAGCACCACTCTGACATCATCACAGTCCAAGGAACAGTGAAATCCTAGGAATACAAGACTCCTTCTAAATCCTACATGACACCTGAGGCACCCACCAGTCTCACTGCAGCTGGAGGTGACTGACAAACACTGAGTGACACGAGCGCTCTTGGAAACACAATACACAAGGAATAAGTCAAGCTGGAGAATGGAATTTCAGCCTACATTGCTGATTTCTTTTGAGGAACCACGCACGATGGCAAAGATAGGGCTGGGTTGGTTTGTGTGGCTCAACAGTCCCTTCCAAAGGACATCTGGTGGCACTTCAGAGGCTGGGGAAGGACAGAGAAGACAGAGAGTGCAGGGAACCCTGCTGCATTTAGGATGAGATGCATTTTCACTTGCACCAGGCCCCTGACTTGGCTGTCCCTCTGACAACTTCCAGCACCAGCTCCCAGGACTTGCCAAAGGGGTAAGTGCAGATGCCATGTGCCACCTCTGAGCACATCTGCACACAAGGGCTTCCTGCAGGTACCTGAGCCATGTTCAAATTTACTCAGTCAGTGCACATAACTCATCCAGGGACAACTGCTTCTGTCCCTCAACGCTCACTCTGCAAAACAACTTCAAAAATTATCCTGAAGGGAAAAATCCCAACTCCCAGACCTTTCTGGCCTGGAAAAGAATTAATCCCCTGAAACTGAGGCATTTGTCTTAACAACTAGATCAGTTGCTGATTTTGTGTTTGGGAGCCTCAGGACACACCTAAGGAGGGAGGAAGTTTAGCTCTACCTTTTATCACAACCACCAAAAATGTGCAAGTGAATAAAAACATCCAAGCCTGACCTCCTTTTCCAGCTGTCATGAGAAAGGAAAGAAAGTTCCATGCTTCATTTACCTAAAGGAGGTGGATGCTCAGTGTAAGGGAAGTGCAAAGGGTTTTAAACAAATCGAAGTGTTCGTAACAAGCCCTCATGTGATTGGCACATGCACAAGTTGCGGTAAAAAAGAAAAAAACCTCAGAAGTTCAGGCAGGGGTTGTTGCAAAAAAATCCCAATTTTTAAAATTAGCTGTCCAAGTGAAACCCTGTACTCTTGCTAAGAAGAAAAGGAAAGCCTTTGCCTAGGGTGATAGGTCACATTTAGACCCAGCCTCATATCACCACGTCCCTTCAACCCACCCAAGTGCCTCACTGGGAAGCTTTTCAGTGAGGCCACAGGAACAAGAAAAATGCCATCCTGACCCTCTCCTGAAACATGAGCTGGAATAAGTAAGGGGTGAACAGCTGGGTCGGCGGCTGCTGGAAGTACCTCCCTCCAACACGTCTCTTCCCTCCAACACGTCACTCCCACACCTCAAGAAGTCCTTCTAACTGCCACCAACGTGATCTTCATGGCTTCACACTGACACAGTGCAAGGTTAGACTAGGTATTGGGGAGAAACTCTTCCCCTGTGAGGATAGTGAGGCCCTGGCACAGGGTGCCCAGAGACACTGTAGACACCTAACCCCTGAAGTGGTTCAAGGCCAAATTGGACAGGACTTGGAGTAACCTGGGATAACAGAAGGTGTCTCTGCCCATGGCAGGGGCTGGGATGAGATGGCGTTTCAGGTCACTTCCAACCCAAACCACTCTGAGTCTGTGGTTCTGAGGCCCCTGACCACCATGGAAACAGGGTGGGCCACAGCCAGTCATAGCCCAGGCAGTCAGACACCAACCCCAGCAATGAGGCGTCTCTCCTGGAGTCACGCAAGCCCTCCTCGGCAGGGTGGGAACCAACCAAGGGCTGTGTCAGCAGGCAGGGCTGACCTTCTCACCCACTCCTGCCCACAGCCTGCCTGCCCCAAGCACCTTCCCATGCCTCTTCCCATGGACACAGCCAGCTGCATCCTTCCAGCAGCTCTGACAGGCCCCCAGCTACACAGAGGGCATTGTCTGCAAGTGAAGCAGTAATTAGTTCTGTGTTTAATTTACCTCTGCAGTTGCACTGCAATGGGCCTGAGCATGCTCCCTGCAGTACTGCAGGGGCAGAAGAAGGCCTGTTTCAACTGACCCCAGCACCTGGAACCAGTCCACGAGCCTGCCATGCAGTTCTTGAAGACCAAAACACCAAAATTCCCTTCTATTTATGGCAAAGTCTCCCTGATCACTTTCCCTATGTAAAATGCCAATACAAAAACAATTAAGCTTTGGCCATCCTGCCTGGTAACTCACAGCTACTGTCAAGTGCTCTCACTGTGGTGAGCTGAAGCTAAAAGCTTTTGGAAAATCCCACACCATGCCTTGAAAAGTCAGAAAAGAAACTGCATGGCTGAAAAATCTAGTAACATGAATAGAAAGAGGACTCTTGGCACAGCCTTGACTGTGCCGCACCTGCTCTGCTAAGTAGGTTCATTTATTTCCATCCTGTAGCTGTCTTCTGCCATTTATAGCACCTTCCTTAATGAACTTTCAAGGTAGACACCAAACCTGAGCCTTCCTAAACTGATGTCTAAATATCCTTGTTGAATTAATTTGATCTTTTTATGTATGGACCGTTCCAGTCAGACTGGCACTCCTCAGTGGAAATCACAGAATGGTTTGGATTGGAAGGAATCTTAAAGATTCACTCATTCCAACCCTCTGCCATGGGCAGGGACACCTTCCACTATCCCAGGTTGCTCCAAGCCCTGTCCAATCTGGCCTTGGATACTTCCATGGAGGAGGTATCCACCACTTCTTTGGGCAACCTATCAACTGGGACATTCTCCAGAATAAACTCTTCCTGCAAAGCAGGCACTCCAAATTGGGAAGCAGTACCAGAAATTTACCTGCCTCCAGTTCAAATTTGATCCATCCAGCTGAAACCTCACCTTCACTGGGAGAGATGCACTACATGCAGAACAGCAGCACAAGCCTCAAACAGCACCTTAATGAAGTGTGTCTTCTGCAAACATGAGAAGTGCTCCTCCAAACCCACATCTGAGGGCTCGAAAAAGGATTTTTACTAAAACCCTCAAGAACTACTGCTGGTGGGTGGAAGAGGAATTCTCTGAGCCAACTGGAAACCTTTACAAAACTTTGATACAATATATCATCCATCCCCAGTCTCTTTATATGTGTCCTCTTACCCCTGCTTTTAGGATTTTTAAATCCAAAATTTAGATTCTGCAGTTATATTTATCAACATGGCAACATTCTGACATCTGACAAAAAGTCAAGTTTTACTTTCTTCGGGGATACAAACACTAAAAGAATTCTATTCCTTGGCATTAAGAATTTGTCAGACCCACAAGTGGTTTTAAAAAGTCAGTAAAGTATTGCAACACCTGGTTTTGGGCCAGAGAGGTGAGCCAAAGTGACTTGGAGGGCAACCAGACAATAAGAAAAAAACCCTTCCCAGATCAAGCAGAGATGCATTTCCTCATGGGAAAATCTCTGCACGCCTGTAGTAAAGAATGAGGAAGAGGGAAATGGACTCTGAGAAACTTCATCTGCCTTCCTTGTTCCTCCCTTGTCTTATCCTTTGCAAGTAGCAGCAAACTACACCATCCTCTTTGTGCTGACACAAGCACCAGCTGACCCAATGAGGCAGAGCCTAAAAAGTGTTTCCTCCTTACTGGCCCTAAATGGAAACCAAGGCTAGGCTGGTTAAAGGAGGTGCTTTTAGATGAGAGGTGCTGGGATGTTTCACCTGGAAGAGGGATTTGTTATTGTCTGCAATCCTGCCTGAGAACCAGGGTGTGAATGCCAAACTTCCCTGAGTGCAGAGACAGCCCCGCAGGCCTGGAATGTCCTGAAAGGGATCTGCAGAGGGAACATCACCTTCCTGCCTCCTCCTCAGTCTGTCAAGAGTATCCCTGTCTGGATTTGTGAAGGAGGCATGTTTCCCAAGCAACAATCTCCTTAGGATAAAACGTATCTGTACACCTTAGATCTGCCCAACTCTCCACATGGGAGAGCTGAAGGTTGTCTATAAACTACCAGAGTTTGGCTTATTTGACAGATTCAAAAAAAATAAGGACTGACATTTCCAGACTGTGCCAATTCCCAAACACAGAGGCACAGCTAGACTGGTTTTGGAACTGGAACAAAACTTTTCTAGGGAAGGTTTGCATTTCTGGACCTGTTTATTCTCTTGCTGGTATCCGTGGACATGTTCCATCAGGTTCAGTTGTTGTGAGCAGCTTGACCTGGCGAGTCAAAGCCAGATTTGGTCAAAGTCTAATTGCAGAGTTTTCATCCAAGAAGCTGAGAAAACATTTCCAGGTAAGATATTGAAGGTTAGGCTTGTGGTCCTTAGGGACAGATCCAGAAATCCAAGTGATGCACCAAATCATAACTGGCTTAAGCTTTCTACTCAGGAAACACACAGGTCTCAATATACAGGACAACCAAGTCACTCTATGAACTTCTACAAATTATTTTAACAACTACATTATTAAAGCCTTTGCAAATCAAGCTCTATATACTTGTCCTTGTATTAGAAGATAAATTAAATCACCAATTTTACACCCAAGCTGAACTGACAGTGTCTAAATACTGGCCAAGGTGATAATTTCAAAAATCAACAAAAAGAAGGAGATTTTTGCATAAATTTAGGATCTCTTAAACCGAGATATGTTGGACCAAATTCACTGTGTTTGAAGTTTCTTCATGTCAGATCAGATTTTCTTCCTTTAAACCACACAGCCCTCACAGGTATTTCAGCTTCTGACACTTCATACTGACTGTCTTAAATGTATGTAATATAGTTCATTTCAGCTTTCTCCCAACTCCATTAAAGCTGCTACGCAATACTTCCCAGCTCTTAGTTTCTAATATTCTTTCGAAACCGAATTTGAGCCACCTACCCCTCAATCAACACCTTTTATGGAATGCAGATTAAAACCCCAGGGTTCTACCTGAGGTTTCTTGCCAGGATTGCCAGCACTGGACACCAGCCTAAGCTGGAACACGCCACCTGGAGAGAAATGGGCTTCTGTTGGACACACTTGTGTGACACAGCTGGTGGAGAGAGAAGAAAGGCTTCTCAGAAAGCTAGAGAAAGGGTGGGAAACACAAAATTCAGGTCGGCTCTGAAGACAAGAGTTTCAGAAGAGGAAAAAACCCAGGGATATGAGGTAACTTGTAATTCAAGACAGTAATCTGAACTACCCCTCTCCTTTACAGAGTTCCAAGCCAATGGAGCCAGCTTGTAAAACGATCTGGCCACCAGCACGAAACAGTAGGTCCCTGCAAGGAGCTGGAAAAGTATCCGGATACCTGAGATGGTGAACAACAGAGAAAAGGGCCCAGTGATAGGGTATGAATGCTACTGCATGGGACACCTGGAATCTTTATGTGATTCCACTCCAAAAATCAGCAGTGCAAAGAGGTTGGGGTGAAAAAGCCTATGGGATAACCGCAGACAGAGACTGATGGAAAGGCTGCACAGTTTTACATGCAGGTGTAAGTGCAGATAAGAACATGTTACTGCATAGAAACAACAGAGGAGAAAAAGCACCACGAATCCCTCCTCAAATGACACAGACACAACAATGGGCAAAATGAAAGGCAAGATACGAAAACCTGATGGAAGAAATGTGTTTTCAGCCATAGGTACACTTAGCCCATGGAAACAATTCCCCTAGGATATGATACATTCAGAAGCGAAAAAGGAATTTCTACAGGCCTGGTCACCTGCATGCTAAAGAACAGAGGTGTAAATATAAAAATTAGTTTTAAAATACTTGCGTTCTTGAAGATAAATAATTATGTCTTTTGGTGTAAAACCAATTCCTGGTTTCTGAGCACTGACAAACAATCTTCTTTGGGACAACCAGGGAACAAGGCCTGAGAAGCACAAATGGAATCTGTGACTTGCATTCTTTTCCAGGTGCTGTTCTCTGAGGACATGACTGATCTGCCCCGTGTTACTGTCTCTATCTAAAACAATTATCCAGCAAGACAAGTTCAAAATGAAAAATGAATGTATTTCTTCAATACAAGATCCAGTCATATGGATCTCTCACACAGGAAGCATTTTTCCACTTACAAATGAAGCTCCAACCGTCTGGAATCAGCCTCAACAATCAGAGCTGTATCACATCCTGGGCTGCTCTGCTATACTCATCCCCTGTCAGCCTTGCCATCTCCATCCTGTTCCTATCAAGGCAGCCATCTCCCCGATATCAGGACAAGCTTGTGGCCAACAGAGAATACAGCAAAAGGAATGGGATACAGTGATGATACTAGCTAAAGGTCTCTGTCCTCTGCTTAACAATTCTGGTGGGAACAGATGGACCTCACCTGCTTGTTATTATTTAGATATTCAATTCCTACAGATACGCAAACATACAGCAAAGCTCCATTTGATTCTTCTTTTTGTTTTCAAAACTTAAAACTGGCTAATTACCAAAGGGAAAAGAGCTGCTAGCACCACAAGTTACTGACATGTGAAGCCAAAACCATGGGCTGCTGGAATTCCAGAGTGTGTGCACATCCCAGAGCCAGGGCAGAAGCTGCAATAGATCTACCTAGGCACTACTCAGTCTTTGCCCTTGTTTGCTATCTCTTTACACACAGTATCAAATAGTTTTTTAAACATATTGGCCTGTTCCTGCCTGGAATCTGCTCAGGGGCCAGCTCAGGTCATACAGATGGATGAAATGTCTGCTCCAGCCTGTGCCTTTTCCAAGCCACAGCAGCTATCCCACAGGAGCTGGCTAACACCACTCCAATCCTGCAATGTGAGACGACTGTTTTCATGGATCAAGTTTCATCCTCCCTGTGCAGATCTCTAGACAATAGACCATTGCAATGAGTGACAACTGGAACCAGTACTCACTGAGTGGTTTAAGGATGCTGCTGCTTGTCTCATCAGCATTTTCTATGTCTGATTTGTCTGAGTAGTTCTCCGAGATTTTCTCCTTTTCTTTCTTTTCTTTGTGCCCGGGTCTTCTTCTGTGACGCCTCCTCCGTCTGTAGCTCTTCGGCACATGGACCCCAATGTAAATCGTGTGGTGACCTGGGGAACACAAACGCACAAATATTAACTTCAGCACCGTCCAGTTTGGGCACCACGGGCCAGCACAGTTCATGCTGCATTTCATGGTTTGAGCTGGAAGGGACCTCAAAGCCCATCTCATTCCAAACCCCTGTCCTGTGCAGGGAAATCTCCACTATCCCAGGCTGCTTCAAGCCTCATCCAACCTGGTTTTGGACACTTCCAGGGATAGGGCAGCCACAGCTTCTCTGGGCAACCTGTGCCAGGGCCTCCCCATCCTCACAGGGAAGAATTTCTTCCATATATCTAAACTTAATTTCCCTCCTTTACTTTTAACTCATTACTCTTTGTCCTATTCCTGTTTCACTCCAATAGGCAAGTGAACTCTCCTTCTTTGCTAGCCTAACATTAACAAGTCCCGTTTTTCTTGTCTCCAGATGTGAGCTTGGAGCTCTGTAGCATTTGAAGTAATATTTTTGTCCCATCATTTCTGAGAGCACATGCCAGTGCAGACTCTGATAATTGTTGTCCTTGTGACTCATTTAAATACAAAAATAAACCCCACAGAAGCACATCATACTCATTTTGTAATATCGAACAGAGTGCTTTTCAAACATATTCTACACTAATTTTTCCATTTGTTTTACCAAATACACTGGCTGAACTTAACAACTACCTCATGCCAAGTGATTCAGTTTAATTGAAGAGCTTAGACCAACAAATTGTACATCACTTGACAGTGCAGTCCATTGTATAACAAGTGTCAAAGTACCATTAGGTACCTTACACAGGTGCCACTATTGAGGTCCCATGCCCTAAGTACCATTAGGGTGTTATTATAACACAGCAGAGGAGGAAGGACTACTCACAGAAGTTCCTATTGACTCCTACTTGACACTTTCAAAAATAAAAATTAACTAGTAATAGAGTAAGTGCCAAATTTCATACATTGGCTGTAAATCCCAAGGATGTCCTCACACTGAGACTTGGATTTCAAACCAAAGCACTTCAACTACATTTGCCAATTGTTGTGCCTTTTTGTGTCTGATAAAAATGTTTCCTTTTCAGGGCTTTCTGCACTTCTGTCAGCTCGGGATGAATACTCTGTGCTTACAGAAAGCACTTACACGTCATCTTCTCTGCCCAGATCATTCAAACATCTCACTGTAAGCTGTAAGAGCAGCTCTTATAAAAGCAGGTCTTGAGAAATGAGAGCTGGATTCTGTGCTTTGGACAAAGTTTGGTTTCCCCACTTCTGTCCCAGCATGGCTAAATGAGAGTTTCAGATGAACACACAGGTGACTGAGTAAACAAATTTATCTGAATGAATGACCCACAAACTAAACATGTGTCTCTAATTCCTCCTCATGACATATCCAATTTTGGTGATCGAACCACTGAAAATTTAGGCACAAAATACTCAGTATTTCTGTAACAAACTGATTTGCCAATGAAAAACAACTCTGCATTTGCCATTTCAAATTCCACACACCCCTGAGGCCAGCTATGAAGCCTTTATTTTGCATGTTTGAACCTTTATTTTGCATGTTTGCTCATCTTGTTCCACCCCCTGCCATGGGCAGGGACACCTTCCACTACACTATGTTGCTCCAAGCCCCGTCCAACCTGGCTTTGGACACTTTCAGTGATGGAAGAAACAGGATTCTGGAGCTGAGCAGGATTCAAACTCAGGCAGTGGAACAGTGACGGAACAGGGTCCTGTGTCCGCTGCCTCTTGCCTGGCATGCCAGAATCACCATCTCGGAGGAATAGGATCACACCACAGAGGAAAAGGCAGAGCCACAGAGACATCTGTAGCAAGACCTCCCAGACCAACACCTAAAGATCTGATTTAGCTTTTGCGTGCCAAAGGAAACCCAGAAAGCTCTTCCAGCAACTAGAAACATCAGCTTTAATGTGGCAGATGGCCTGAATGCCACACAGGGACAGGGGAGATCTTATCTGAGCACAAACAGGAGCTGGAGGGCGGGGGTAACCCCAGACAGACAGGGCAGTGGTAGCCCTTCCTAAGGGATTCTCCCACCCAAAAATGTATCCAAAAGCCTGATGCAAAAGCTATCTGTATTAAACAACATTCCCCTTTGAATCATATGAATTCTGTGGTCAGCTTGATAATAGAAACACATCATAGTAAGCCTTAGTCTTAATACTTTAATATGCTGTCAATGGAACTGGACAATCTCTTTAATCTTTGGACCACGTGTGCACAGCACAGATTTTGGTTATATGAAACTCACTTGTATATATGCAGGCAAACATCTGCATTACTTTGCTGCTTTTCCCTTTTCCCTAGTCGGAAGGCAGAGACTTATTTAATGTTCCTTGCCATGTCCCCCTACCCCACCCCCCCCAGACTGTTCAGGGAGGCCAAGCAAGATGTTTTCCTTCTCCATGTACTTGAAGTGCTTGGCATCTGTTTATATTGTTCCAAATGCTGAGATAATCTTCTAGGCTCCCTTCCCAAAGCGCCTGGAAGGAAACAATTGACACATACTCTCAAGGCACTGGGCTCCTGGGACATTTCCGACTCACCGGGAGAACCCAGCCTTTCCCATGAGAACCACTGCCTGAGAAATGTAACATGACACACAGGCACCACAAGGATCCTACGGCTTGGGGAGGATGGGAAGCACGGAGCTGAGTGCTAAACATCGGGTAACACAAGCCTGTTCTCTTGCACACTCACTACAGCTCCTCCTGAGGGGCTGCTCCCATGGCCCTCCCCGCCCTCCCCAGGACATCCATTATCCTCTGTGTGCATCTCATTACACCAGTGTGTATTTCACAATACTCAAACCCCACCCATAAGATACATATGGAGACCTGCAGGTCCCCGTGGCACCAGTTCTCCTCCAAGTGACAGTAGTGGGCAAGGGCTTCTTTGGACTTACACTGACTGTAGCTGAAATCTTTGACTTTTGTGACCACAGAGAATCTTTACTGTGCCCCAAGTTCACAACAAAATCATTTCATCTGATTATTAATAAAACAACAAGCAGTCATCATCAGGGAGGTTCTCCTGAAAAAATTCAGTTGAAACCACATCTTTTGCTTTACTAACAGCTACTGAAGAACAGCAATTCATGATTCAGCACCCAGATTTGGAATTTGGGCATAGGAGACTCCCCGAATCAGTTCTACTGATGAAAACCCACTTGTGCATCATCCACCTGAGGTTCTGCGACATGCAGCATTCCCTCCCTGACTGCAGGAACATCTGCTCATCATCATCAAGGCCAGGTTGTATGGGGCTTGCAGAAGGCATCCCTGCCCATGGCAGAGGGGTGGAATTAGACAGCCTTAAGGTCCCTTCCAACCACAACCATTCTGAGAGATCACTTTATTATGATCCTCTCCATTTTTAAGCACCAGCTCTTCTTAAAAAAGGGTACTAGGGAATGGCTTTTGCTCAGCAAAACCAAAACTCAAGTCACTTGGAGAAAGGAGCTGAAAGTGACAGGATCAAAGGATAAAGTCTGCCTGCTGTATCTAAGAAGGAATCCTTTCCACATGACTAGATTCTTGAGACTCAGAGCATGGTAAGACCAGCCCATAAAGAATCTCATACCAGTACCTTAGAAGGAAATAAGATCAAAATCTAATATTAAAAATGTATAAAGGATTGAAAATAAGCTGAGCATTAGTAGTTTTTACCCAGCCCTTGTTTTTCCTTTGAAGACCCCTTTGCAAAGAACAGGAAAGGTCACATTAAACCCAATCAGATTGCAACAGGCTCATGTGGTTACAGTTGGTCACAAAGCCAAAATCTTCCCCACCAGCTCTGGCCAAATATTTTGGGCCACCTAAAAAACAGGCTTTGCTCAGGATGTCCCAGCCATGTCACTCAGAGGCATGGGGTTGGAATGAGATGACCTTTAAGGTCCCTTCCAACCCAAACCACTCTGTGATTCCATGAAAGGTGGGATCTTCTCAGCCCATTTTCACAGCCCAGCCATCAGTCTGTGAAAAGTGAAAGCCCCAGGTAGTCTCTCCCATCTAGCATGTAGAGATCTGCTCTGCAGTCAAACCAGAGGGGCAGGGGGACACAGCCTGCCACGTGCTTCATCGGCAGAAGATGGCACGGCACAGCTTTGTGCCCAAGGAGGCATCAGCACACAGGCAAGCCCGCAGAGAGAGGTGGGACCATCCAGGACACTGTCAGGATCACAGCCAGGTTAGCATGCTTTAGAGCAGCTGCTTTTCCAACCCAGGGCTGGCAGCAAAAGGTGCTTCTCATTTTGTGTGAGAATCAAAGAAAATTAACAACATTAAAAAGCCCACGGCTCAGAAGGATATATAAATCAGGGGGATGATCCATTTTAAAGGGGAGATACTAAAAGTAGCACTAAGGAAGTCCCAAACTAAGCCCTGCTTAGTTTCAAATCAGCTCAAGAAATAAGAACAAAAGGCCAAGCCGTCACGTGCTGGGTGCCCTTAGCTCTACCTGGTTACAGAGGAGTTTAGAGGTGCTGGAGGCAGCAGAAGGGCAGCTGCAGGACCTGCACCTCAACCAGCTCCACCTCCCAGGACACAAGCTGTTCTGCACTCCCATGGTGGGAAGCACAGCCAGGGGGACACCCCACACCAGGGAACTGTTCACACCAGCTGTGTCAGAAACAAGGAACACAAGGATCTCCCCTAGCACTGTGCAAGAGTCAAGTGCTATTCCCATTCATGCACATGGACAGAGCCACCAAATCTCCAAGGAAAACCAAACCAGTTTTCAGAAAATCAGTCCTCTAGACAGGCTGCCCAGGCACAGTCCCAGGCTCATCTGCCAGCCCCCACAGGGCTTTCAAAATAGGCTGGTATTCAAGTGACCAATTTTCCATGCAAGTAAAAATCCATCAGTGAGGAAAATGGCAGAAGGATTCACTGAGCACCTTGTGGAAATCTGAACGCACTAGCTGGAGACAAATCAGATCCAAATCTCTTCTCCTATAAACAAGAGTAGTATGCAATGAACCAATTCTTCCATGGTGTGGCGGCTTGCTAAGGAAAAGGGTCAGCATGAATCCATCAGGCAATGGGAACAGTAACCATAAGACTGAGTAGTAGGTTCACAGACTGATAAATGCCATCAGAAGAGGAGCCTGCCACAATAGAGAAACAGGAAAGGGCAAAATATAAAACAGACTTCAGGAGAGACAATCCTAAACTACTATGCCATAGAACAAAGAAAGAAGAAGGAACAAGATTAGAAATAGCAGGGATCTCTTCCAGTCTGCCAGCTCCAACAGAAGAACCCCCCAAATTCATGGCTAAAGTTCAAGTGACGATCACCATCAGCAAGGAAGATGCAGTTCCTTAACCAAACGTGGAACTTGTCCAAAGATCATTTTATATATCTGCATTACTGCAGTTCACATCTGAACATGCAGTTGACTGGAATGAGCGGTGCAGGGGAAGACAACAAGGAAACTGGAGACCTTTTCCTCTTCTTCTGCAACATCATTCTAGCACTTCGATATCTCCAAGAAGTCAGCATTGGATCTAAAGCACTCCCATGTCGTAAGACTATAGTTAGACAGAAGGGAAGTCTTCCTCGCCATCTGCCTAAAGCTTGCATTCCTCTGTTCCAAAGGGATGACCCAGACTGGACGTGCCAGATTCCTAACAAGATTCAGAGGCCACTCCAGTAAAGCATGTGTAAAAGGTGAGAGTTAGATCTGAGCAACAGGATGGCTCTAAAAGACAGAGTTCACGTAAATTCAAGTAAAAAAAAAAAAAAACTAAACAGGAAAATAAAATAAAATTAAACAAGGTCTTCCAACAGTATTCCCAAAGATCCTAGAAACCCTGCTTGTGTAGATATAGCGAAGTCAGTCAGTAGGGTGGAAGCGAATGAACGGGTGGGCATTGTTCAGACAGAATAATGAACATGTGGTGGGGGTATTCTCCCTGAGCTTTACGTAAGCCATTGCGAGACTCTTACCCACAACCCTGTAAGCTGCTTTTCCTTCTCTCTTCTTTGGAGCTGTGAGAGGTTATAAAAGCCACCGAACCTGTCCTGCTGTTATCTGATCTAATCTGGCCAGAACTGCTTGGCTTCGACAGAAAGAAGAGTTGAAGAAAATTTGA
The DNA here is from genome assembly GCA_013398075.1 of Notiomystis cincta. Taxonomy (NCBI): domain Eukaryota; kingdom Metazoa; phylum Chordata; class Aves; order Passeriformes; family Notiomystidae; genus Notiomystis; species Notiomystis cincta. Next base: position 93,435 of record VZRX01020710.1, read on the forward strand.
AGAACACAGGGCTCCGGGGAACAGGGCAGAGCAGAGGATCTGTGCTGGACTGTTGGATTTAGCGCTTCGGAAGCATGGTACCTTTGGATTTTCTGGCATCCTTTAAAATTATGTCTCCTTCCAAAACGCTCCAAATGACCCCCCTAGACAAGTGATCTTGGCTGAAAATCTTTTCCTATTTCCATCTCATTAGTTACCAAGACTAAATTAATTGAGTACCAAGCTGTACTTGACACTATCAGGCTCACAGATGCATGTTGGATTTAGACTCTGCTCCAAAAGAAGTAAGAGTATGATGACTAAGGCATCCAAAGCTGCCTCCATTCTCTGGAAAAATCCTCAAACCAGCCCTCTGCAAGCAACCCTTGATTCCAAGGCTGCAGTTTTATTGAAACTGGTGTTTGATGGAAGGCAGCCAGAGATAGGGTTCCCAGAAGGCCACGCTGCTGCCAGCAGGGCACCATGAAGGAATGCGAACAGAATGGTACTCACACGAAGGCTCCCGACGCCTCTCCAGCAGCACACGCTTCCTTCAGGGAGCGCAGGAGCTCCCTGTGTCCCTTCTTAGTCTCTATTTATGTTCGCTCGGCACTGTGCAACCGGAGTAGAAACATCATCAGAAGGAAAGGAAGGGACAGCGCTTCGGGAAGGCTGGGATGATGGTCAAACCAGCAAGCTACAGCTCTAGCACCAGTTTCCAGGTTAAGTCCAGCTCCAGTAGTTCTGGTACGAGGAGCACAGACGAGGAGAGGGAACAACACTCCTGAGTTACCTAGCCCCAGTTCAGGCAACATGACCAGGCCTCCCCAACACATTTTGGGTTACCTTTTCATTTTAAATGTCCTAGAAAAATCCAGGAAGGCTTGCAAGCACATCTGGGACTCACATCTGACAAGTGAGCAAAGCATATATCTGATTTCCAATCTCCATGCTGAACTGTTATATTCAGTGTTATTGTACCTTAAAAATGAGCTGTTGGGCAGAGGACGATGGGAGCGGACAGTCAAACAAGCCTACACTTGAATCCTAACTGAAATGAGAGCAGATGCTCCCATCCAAAGCTGCAAAGGTGCCATGTGAGGGCCACCTTTCTAACTGGCTTGGGCCGCAACAAAACTAGTTTCACTGCCGGGTCAGAGAGCAGATGGTAATTTCCAATCAGTTAGACTTGATGATCTTAAAGCTCTGTTCCAACTTAAATGATTCTGTGATTCTAAACTGACTGAAACTGAGAAAAAACAAGTCACTGTCAGAACAGTATGGAAACACCTTCCTTCATCTCACACTCAGCCCATGCTGGCACAAAACTTATCACCACTGGAAAGAAACCACCACCTTTCCTTCACCATGGGCTGACCGTGCCAGATACTGACTTAGCTGCTCTTACATTTTCTCCACTTCTCCTGCCTGCTCAGCCAGCTTATCGCTGCCTTACATAAAGTCAGTTTATCACCCTCTGAACTCAAGACTGCAGCTTTTCTCACTGAGCATGGAGTAGGCGGGCATCGAAAAACCTCCTCATCCCACCCAGCAGCCTCAGAGCTAATGCTGATTCTTGACAGCAGAGGAAAGACAGCAGCAGTGACCAGAAGGATATTCCATGCCATGACCTGCTGGACGCTGCCAAGAGTAACCACTTTCCTGAAAAGTGCCATGGGGAATTAAAGCTGGAAAGGAAAGAATCCGGAGACCTGAAATCTTTCATCACAGTGTTTCAAAGCTAGGAAGATCTAAACCACTCATCTTGTTTTTACTTAGCTGTGTGGAGCAGCATTGGGCTCCAACCTCTGCCTGCCATTCCCAAGTTCATAGAATCATGGAACAGTTTAGGTCAGAAATGGCCTTAAAGCTCATCCAGTTCCAGCCTCTGTCATGGGCAGGGACACCTTCCACTAACCCAGGTTGCTCCAGGTGCCATCCAACCTGGCCTTGGACACTTCCAGGGATCCAGAGGCAGCCACATTTTCTCTGGGCAACCTGTGCCAGGGCCTCACCAGCCTCACAGGCAAGTTGTGCCAACTCCTGTATGGAATGAGTTCACAAAGGCACTGCCTGAGCCCTCTGAGTTTGGCTTTTGCAGGAGTAAAGCCCAGTTCAGTTTTACCGAAGCAAAACACAGCCTGGTTTGTCTCTACACATAAACTGAAGGTACCACACAATATTAATGAGCACATTATGTGATCAGATTTTACCTGATTTATTTTTTAATCACATGTATTTCAGAAGCAATTAAATACTTTGATATGAAACAGGTCATCTGGTTACTTCTGAAAATGGAGGAGGGTCTGCCTACAGTCACAGATAAAAAACAGACGGCAGGAATGAGAGGAGAAAAAGAAATTGAAGCAAATGGGCAAATATAGGTCATTTCTCCCACCACTGGCCTGCTGTTAATGCAGGTAAAGATGTTCACAATTATCCCTGCCCTTTTAACCTCTCTCCTCATTGATCCAACCATCAAGGACTAATCTTGGGCTTATGGCATCATACAGCTTTCTACCAGCAAAGTGCTATGACACAACCCCGTCGAGAATAGAAAGCAAGGAGGAGGAAAGCGCTAAAATGGAACAAGTAGTTATGGAACATTGTTACAAAATCCCTGGGTTAGCCTCTCAGCAGAGTTAGCAGCACAACAGTAAATGCCACAATGGTAACAGGACACAGGAAAGGTTTCCCCTAACAGCATATTCTCCTGAATTTGCTCCTACAGCAGTGCTGAGAGGTGTTATTGAAACCTTTACTTTGCCCATCATTTGGAAGGCAGGACAGGTGTGCTGCTCCCCCCATTTCCTAACATATGGAGCCGGTGTGCTCCTCAGGCTTTGCAGTGGAGTTGCCAGACTTGAAATCCAGCATCCTCCACCCCACCAGGGAGTCAGGGTGGCAGCGAGCCCGGGGGAAGTTACGCTTACAGAGCCAAGAATACCTTATCTCGCAGGATAAGGTGGAGCTTTACTTTTCCCCTCTTGCAAAATCGGTTATTAAGTAATCTGTTTATGTCACACATACCAGCACTCCTCACAGGGGCATTACAGCAGCATGGCGTTACCTTCAAGGAAAGGAACGTGCAGTGCTCTAAATGAATGGGAAGGGTCCTCTCACATGGCTCAGGGCAGTGCCTCTTCCTGATTTCCCCCAGGAAAGCCAACTTGCAGTTGCTTTCCTTTGTGCTCTGCCCTAGACCCAGCCAGATCCCTTGTCTCGCCAGGTCACGTTTCTGGGTGCTTCCAGCCAAGCAACTCCTCCTAACTAACATGTACCAAATCCATCACATAGCCCTCTCACAGATCGAGGCAGCAGCAGGGAGGAGCTGGAACAGAGTAATTTTCAAATGTCAACAGCTGATACCACAGCAACACATTCCAGTGTAGGACCAGGGTGAGGTGCCACCTGAGAGACAGACTAAACAATTCCTGGAAGCAGGCCCAAGGGACATAGTTCTGTCAGGTATGTACATTTTCTGTTAACATTACATTTACTCAGCAAGAGCACAAGGGACAATTGTCCCGCCCTGAAAAAGTCTCAACACCTTCCTAACCAGAAATGCCCACTTACACCCCTCCTTAAAAAGCCAAGTCCTTCCCTTTCCCTTGCACCACAACATAATCAAATTAGTGGGTGATGTGGTTGTGCAGAGTTGCTATCTCCATCCCACAGACAGAACCCATGGGAATCATGGATAAAGCGAACAATGTTCTTCTCTTCTCCCAAAGAACATGCCAAAGAGGGATGCTCAAAGTGTCACCTTCCAAATTCTGTCTTCACCTCTTTGAACTCAAAGCAACTTATGAAGCAGCAAAAGCAGCCTGGTTCCAAGGCATATTATAATGATCTGCTGGAGAGTTTTTCCATTCTCTCCTGCTAACTCCTGCTGCCAGGGAATCCCTGAATTCTACTGCCCTATCTCTTCTTGATAAAGGTTACAACTCCCTTTCTCCTCATAGAAGGAAAAGAAACAATCTCCTCTCTGCTCACTTTTAGTGAAATTAAGTGAATGAAGACCTTTCCTGAGAAATTTGATGAATACTGACGGCAAAAAAAAAATAATTGGGAGAAGAATGGGAAGAAGAGGCAAGAGAGGCAAACGGCTTCAGGGCATGTATGTTGTTTCCTCATAAAAGTAGGCTAAAACTAAAAACTATCAGAAAAATAACACAACCTGGAAGTTACAGTTGCCTTCACTATTACCACCTTCTCCGGAGGATGCAGGCCGTGCAAGCCTTTAAGAAAAGCCCATTGTAATAACCATAGCACAAAGGTGGGGAAGTAATGGAGGGCACTTTGGAGCTAACGGCTCTCAGCCTCTTGACAGACACTCACCTCCTTTAAAACACCCCACTGAAGTGCAGGAATCTAACAGGGACTTAAAAGCATCTGCACCAAGTGCCAGACAAAGGTCTGCAACCTGACATTTTAGCCCTTCCACTGGATCTTAACTGACAGAAGCCAGGGTTAGATTAGATACTGGGAAGAAATTGCTCCCTGTGAGGGTGCTGAGCCCCTGGCAAAGGTCACCCAAAGAAGCTGTGCCTGTCCCATCCCTGGAAGCGTCCAAGGCCAGGTTGGACAGGGCTTGGAGCAACGTGGGCTAGTGGATGGTGTCCCTGCCCATGGCAGGGACTGGAACTGGATAGGCTTGAAGATCAGTTCCAAGCCAAACCACTCTGTAAATCATCCCACACGTGCAGACCATGACTGCACTCAGGGTGCACACTGGATACACACATGCATTAAGTGTGCGGATCTCTGCGGAGAGACAGATGAAGCTGCTGAGGACACACAGAGAACCACAGAACCACTGATGCTGGAAACGTGGAGATAAATAAGATCTCTTCAAAGTGCCAAAGCCTTTAATGCTTACTGGCACTGCAGCAATGCCCCAGATTTGCCAGGCACGCTGAGAATTCCAGGTTGTCCCAGGTTGTGCAGAGCAAAGCAGCCGAGAAATGGCTCCCTGACCGACTCATCCATGCACCATACGTGCCCTGTGACCCCGACACATGCCTCGGCCTTGGATCCTTGGGTGATTTAACTGGGCCGCTCCCAGGAGTCTGGCAGGAATCACAGCACTGCCTTTAGCACCACCAAGGGAATTAGCTGGTTACATAGCTCCAGGGTTCTCCACAGGCCTGTCATGTACAATTAGAAGTACTTGTTTCACCTCCTCTCCTCAATCCCCCAAGCGAGATGAGCTGCGACTGGTCTGTTAGACCAACTAAACCAAATGAGGATATCCACATTGGAACACAGGATACAGACACACCACAGCCACAAACATTACTTAAGAAGTAACCACATCCCCTGCAGACAGTCAAAAGGACCCTCCCGCATTCACCACCAACAATCACTTGTATTATATTCCTGGAGCATCACAAGTAGCCATTGCACATCAAAACAGCATGTGGCAATATTTAAGATAATAAAACATTAAAAATATCCTCTCTCTTTCCCTTCTCAAATGTTTCTGCTGTGCCAAAGTGTCAATTATTCCACAAGCAAAAGGCTAATACAAACCCGACCCTGCAGACAGCAAATAGCCTCATTAACCCAATATCATGATTTATAGTGGCTGAGCACAGATTACTGCATCCCAGAGAGGAAGAAAACACAGGCTTTTTCGTGGAAAGGACTGGCTTGGTTTGCTGGAAGTGTTCTTACTCCTCTTTTTAGAGACTATTTTCTCTCCTACTGCTGGATCCTTTCCTGTCCATTATCGGTGACAATGACATGGCTGTAACCCTACACCTTTCAAAACATTTTCAATTGAAAAACCACAGGCATTTGTTTGCAAATAAAGAAGTTAGAATAAAATTGTATCCTGATGTCAGAAGGGGAAGGATAGTGCTGCAAGCTGAAATCCTCTCCCTTCTAGGTAAAATCCTACTCTATCCTGCTCTCCTCCTTCTCCCCCACTAGTTTATCAAGCCTCAGATATCAATTCTCAGAAAATGAAAGAGAATTTGCTGCCATTAACTCACTCCTATCAGCTTCATCATTTTCCAGGAAGAAACTTGAAGCAAACTCCTTAAAATTCCTTTTACCTTTGGGATTTCACAACATTTTTAGTTAGAGAGAAAAAAAAAATACTTCTAAGGGAGTCTACTCTTTCCCTATAAAGTGAGGAAACTGTTTTCTCTGTCAAAAAGTTCTCCTTCAAGGGAAAACCCTTCTCTTACGCCACCCAAGCACAAAGTGTTTACTTCCCACCCTAAGTCCACCCCACACTTGGTACAAATTCTGCTGGTTTTTCTACTTGGCTTCTCCACCTGCCTCCATATTTCCACACTGACAACTACAGCAGTGATAGGCAAGCATTGCCAAAACTCTATTCACAGAGGAAAGCAAAGCAAATAGCTCTGGTGTTTCACAGCCATTATGCAAGACACAGCAACCAGGACTTCAGGGGAAGTGGAAGCGTGTGCCAGCAGCACGCAACAGCGTTCGCTCCTGAACTGAATTAGAGAATTTCTCTAACAAGACATTCCCACATTGACCAAGCCTACCCATGTTTCAGTCAATTTTAGGACGAAGTACAGGACAAACCAAAGGCATCCTGTTTCTCAGCCCTCCGACTGTGCTCATCCTACATACAAACACCAAAGCAAAGGCACCCTTCCTCCCCAGCAGTCCAAGTTTCTTACCTTCCACTTCTTCTTCATCACATACATGTTTAAGGAAGGAAGCCCCTCTATCCAGTACTGCCTCGTCCTCCATCCTATAGTAATAGAAAAGAAAAAAGGAATGCTCAGACTTCTCCTGGAGCGAGCTGTTTGAACCAGCCCAAGTCCTGGGCAGGTTAACTTGCAAGCTGTTGTTCATGTTCCTGTGGGCACTCCTGTCCTCTGTCCAGTGCCTGCTGTTCCTTCATAGAGCTCCTTTCACATGGCGTTTGCTTTAAGCTGGCCTCACGTAGCTCCAATTCTGACCTTGAGAGGACATCAGTGGTGACAGATGTGAACAAGGTAATCCCAGCTACAAGTCTTTGGGGGCTTTCCTGTTTCTTGTGTCTGGCTTTTTTCCCCCTTCTCTTTTTTCCAAAAAGTACAGCCACACGGGCAGGCTTGGGGCTGTCTATGCAACAGCCAAGGGTTTGCGGGATTCCAGTTTGCCTTTGATGCTGCCCTAGCAGGCGGCGGTGGCCGAGTCGCGCAGGGAGGCGAGCGGGCACACCCCACACGGACACAGGCGCGTTCCAAGCACAGCCCGGGCTCTGGCCAACCCCTAATACCAGCACAGCACACTTGTCTGCTGGGAGCCTGGCTTTGTGTCACATGCTGGCCTTACAGAAATCTGACATATGAGGATTATCCCGAGACCGAGCTACAGTAAGTCAGATCATCACAGTAGTCATTTATGTGTGTCACCCATTCATTCATCCATTTGGGGAAGGGTTTTAAGTAGTTGCCGTCCTTCCCCTCCCCTTTTCTCTCCACCTCTGATCTGCCTCTGTGGACAGCAGAGACTCCTAATTCCACGCTTCTGCCATCGCCATGCTTTCGCAGAGCTGCCCAGAATTCCTGCTGCTGTGTTTCCCCCACAAAATCAGACCCTGCCTGCATTCTGAGGGCACATCTGCAAATCCACTCTTGACAAGCAAATACAAAAAAATCGAAATAATAATAATAAACAAAATTGGAACTGTGTTAAATAATCTCCTTAGAGGCTAAGTACACATTTGCTGCTCACTACTGGGCAGTCGCCATGGGAGCTTTCTATCCTAATACAACTGGGACCAAGCTGGAAGTCTGTTTTCATATCAAAAATCAGGCATAAAACAACACCTTTTCCTTATATTCCCTCAGGGGAATAGGGACAAACTCAGTTCAGAGCGAGATTAGGCCTTCAAAACTTCTTCCCATCCATATTGCTTCCATTCAAGATCCCCTGAGAGCAGTAGCAGCAAACACGTGCGGATTATTTTAGAGGAATATTCAAATTCAGAAGGGTATAAATAAGGAACAGATGGATAACAAGAAATCAGAATGCCTTACGGTGTTTACCTTGCATGCCAATGCCTGGCTACCTAACTAGAAAATAAAAAATAAGACTCAGCCACAAAAAGGAAATACCAGAGTCCCATTTCATGAAAGCAATACCACAGCAGCCACTCTCCCACCTCTGCCAAGTTTTCCTCCACCTCAAGCACCTTTACTAACCCACCGCTAGCCTCATCCTCGGCTCCTAGTCCACAGCTCAACTCTCAAAACAAGTCTCAAACATGTTACTGATAAGAACAATGAAGAAAAATAGGTCAGATTCAAACACACTACCAAAGCATATGGAAATACACATTTTTCATTTGGATTATTGGATGGCAGTGAAAAATAAAGCACCGTACTAAGAAACGTAAGTGAGCACTGACTCCCAAGCTTAGGTCTACTCCAAAGCCAGCTCCTCCTCCACACAGGCTGTTTCTGCCTGAATTCCAGGAGCCAGAAGATTTGAAGCAGAAATTTCCCTGAGCTAGGAAAGGTACCATTCCCTGAGCAGCTGCTGCCAGGTATGGAGGGGTGGGACGTGCTCCTTGCCAGCACAGCACATCAAGCCAGCACTCAGGCACACACCAGCCTCCCCTAAAAGCTCTAGCTCTACATTAAATTATTCAAGACTATTTACACATCTTTTCTAAGGCAACAAAAAGGAACATATTCCATGGATACCCTTGCCTGTTCGCAATGGTTGTGAAGGCACAACTCCATATTTTTGTTATTATTTTTTCCTGAAAAGCAGCACAGTAGCTCCTTGCTATAAACTCAACTGGAAACATCTGGAACAGATGGGACTGGATTTCCAGACCAAACACAAACCACAGGAGCTTTATTCATCTGTAAAGTCTATACTTACCCTAGCATTCAACTTCATTCCCTGAGCACCTACACGTGTGCAGGTGTGTAACACACCTGTGTGTTACACAGCTCTGCCTAAACATCGTGTCCCAAGGCCAGTTCCTCCAGCCTAGGCAGGATCAGCCCAGGCAAGGAGCAACTGAGAAGTAGCAGTGTGGTAGAGCGGAGAAAGGGAAAGGAAGGGAGTAATTTCCACTGCCTGCAAAGGATACAGTGCTGAGAATTCACCAGTTGCCATCCCCTTGGTAGAATGTCTGCTCATCCTCCCCACGACAGCAGAGCATCCTCCCAGGCATCACTCTGCCAATGCTGGGCACCCACAGCAGTGAGAATGGCCCCCACATTCCAAGGAACACCACCCTGTCAGCCTGGAATGGGTTTATCACACTTAGCAGCCATGCTTTTTTAGCTCCAGAGGGTTGGAAAACTGATCAGCAAGGCTGATGCTTTCCCCGAAACGTGTATCTGAAGGAGCTAGGGGTTTAAAGGGCCAGGAATAGAGCTTGGGTCGCCTTGGCACAGCGCCCCGGCTTTAATCCACAGGAGTTTAGTGATTAGACTCCAAGCACCACTTCCCTTGACTTGGTCTTTTCTGCCCTTCTCAGATTACCATGGGATTTCTGTGGGCCAAAATCTAGCAAGAAAACATCCTTTACCAATTTGCAGGGGGAAACTATTTCAGGCCCCTGAAATTTTTCAAATACCATGAAGTGGGAGTTGCAGAAATTAAAAGAAAAAAAAAAAAGTCACGTGAAACAAGAAAATCTTCCCTGGAGTCTTCAGGGAAAAAGTGGCAGACTCCTGTTGGTGAAGCAGTGCAGCAAGACCACATACTGTCACTATCCTATGGAAAACACACATGGACTTGAGAGAAGAAAGGATAGAAACCATTTTAGGGCCTCTGAAAAGAGATGTGTCTTCGTTTAAGCCTGGTTTACCAGCTCCTTGGAAGGTAAAGGGATTTTCAGGCACTTCTTGTCTAGATCCACATCCTCACGGACTGCTGCTGCAACATTTTGGAAACAAACCCAAAAAAAAAAGTAATTAAAAAAATACTGGGCTTCTATTTTCAGTGTCTGACAGAATATGCTCCAGTGAAAAAAAAAACACGAACTGCTTGAGTAATTGGCCTCTCTGGGCCGATGATTAGATCAGTGCCGAGCATTTTTAGAAATGATGTTATGTGTCAATAGGATTTGAACAAGAGTCACACACGGCCAGCAGCAACTCTGCTCTGCCTGCAAAGCGCCGGCAGATACAGCTCATAGCAATATTCTGCCCAGCTACTTGGAAAGAACATGATCAGTTTAGTACTAGCAGGGATCCCGGACTTCCTAATGGCTGCGCTCACCAGGCAGCATCTGTTCTGATCATCACAACATGAATTCTTCCTGCGGGTCTCCAGTTGCCGCACCAATCACTTGCACTGCATCCTCCAGGCAACTGTAAAGCAGCAAGTAACCTCGGAGTTACCGTTCTCAGCGCTACTCCAGGCAGAGGCTGGCCGCCAGCTCCCCTAGGAGATGGAGTGCTGCCACCGCCCGGCTGCTCAGCTCCAGAGCTGTGAAACTTGGGAGACTGAGGGCAGGAGAGAGGGAAAGTGGTTTGGCGTAAATAAAGAAGGACTGATGTGGCAACACAAGATGTTGCACAGAGTTACAACTCGTCCCAGTGAATAAATGTGTAACAGAGCTGGGGAGCTAAAGGGGAGAGTTACTGCTTACTGATAAGCTTTTACAATTCTGCCCACTTCCAACGCCTTTTGCAATCAGGAAGAAAGTCCAGCAAACTCTGAACGGCACAAGGAAAAAGAAATGGAGCCAGTTCCTTAACTGAAGCAGTGTAACACAGAACCGTGTGAAAGTCACATTAAAGAGCAACCCAGCGAGCTGGGGCGTGGAGTGGGTCAAGGGCTGAGGGAGGAGGGAGAACTCCAAGTCACAGAGCAGCAGCGCCAGCAGCAGGGCTCCCGACAGATCGATCAGAGCTGCCAACCCACGGGTGCCTGCCCAGTCACGCCTGCTGTGCCACAGCTCTGCCAGGCAGGTGTGAGGAAGGCGTCCGCTCTCCCAGGAAAGGCAAGGGAAGTAAGATCTTCCTGAGTGTACAGAGTCAACCACCCTGTCTGCTTCACAGAGCACAGCACCAGTAGTGACCTGCCAAGACTGTTTTCCTCAGAAAACTGCCATGATCAAAGTGGAGTGGGAAAGCATGGATGAGGATGCTGCAGGAGAAAAGACAAATCCAAGCACAGGGTGCACAGGGCATCGTGGGCTGAGCTGTTTGGCAGGTTCCAAATCCCACAAGGTTTACCCCTGAGACCACCGCATACTGCTCCCCCTCACCACATACCCCCCCAAACACAAAAGGGAAGACTTGTTCTAGTAGGAAACATCCACAACCTCACACTGCTGCCCACAGGTGTAATCAACACTACTTGGGACAAACAGCATCAGCCAACCTTCAATTACAAATGGATCAAGACAGATAGATCAGGCAGACCTGAAGGTTCCCACACAGGGGACCTAGACCTGAGCAGAGAGAAGAGCCACCAAAGGCTTCCCTGCCAGCGACAGCAGTGCCCTCACCAAGCCACCCAGGTGAGATGCCAAGTGTTCATGGGCACGTGTATGCGCATCCCAAAAGGAATGAGTCAGCAAGCCAAACAGGCTGCTTCTGTCTTCAGCTTAGGGGAGACAGAGATAACATTATTTCTTCTCTCTGCAACCTGTGAAGCATTCAGACACTGCAATTGTAGTGGCCAAGTAAACAGGAAACCAGGAAGGAGACTTGGTCCCAGCTGATGCTCTCACAGCCCATATGCAAATGCGTGAATAAACAGACCTAACTGTGACCGATTCCTTTTTATGGCCCCGATGTGTTTTGGTTTTCTCACATACTTGCATATGGGCTCTATCACACAGAAAAAAAGAGCTTCTGACTATACTCAGCACAGCCTGGTTGATGCACTTTTGGAACATGTTGCCAAATTTATCCTGGATGAATTTTCCCCTGTCAGCTCTAAAGCAGCATTTATTTACAAGCTTTCTCAGCAAAAGGCTGTACTCACCCAGAGCAAAGCAGGACAGAGCCCTCTGCTTTGCACACAAAGAACTTGCACTGTAATATTTATAAACCAAATAAATTCCCAATTAAGTCATCTCATTAGGTGAAGTGTTTCCCTCCACAGAGGTGTTCTCAGGGATTGAAATTAAGTCCCATGACAGGATTTAAATACGAGCCTCAATTCGACTAAGTCTTGTTTTCAAAAACTCTTACAGACTGGAACGTCAAGAACTCTAAATGTTTATCTCAACTCACAGATGAAGTCTATGAGAGCACCCTCCTGAAACTAAGATAAGAATAATTTGAATTCATGATGACAAAATAAGTTCCATCATTTGGATTTCAATTTTGATCTCTGACAACTTCGGAAGAACTCTTGAAGTTGGATATGTTCCAAAAATGAAGTAACTACTCGGAAAAGTAATTAGGAGTGAATGAAGTTACAGCTTTCTTCTGCACAAACAATAAAGTAACGCTATCAAAGCACAAGGAAATATAAGGGAACGCCAGCAGCAGTTGAACACTTTACTTCATTGTGATTAAAAGACTTACCATAAAGTGACATAAAAACTGATAAAGTCAGCTACTTCTTTGGCTTCATTTCCTCCTCCTCAAGGAAACCATGGAGCTGAAACTGGGGACTCAGCAAGAAGAAGGCTGCCTTGCACTCCAGGTTCGTTTGAGAATTGCAGGATCTCAGTGCAAGCCCCTCTCCAGGACAGGGTGAACCTCTGCTGCCGAGCACCTGGCTCCTGACACATCCCACACCCATCTGCTGTATTTCATGTAGATACAGCCAGGAAAAGGTACAGAGACACCCTGTAAAGAATTCAAGCTTGCACTTTGGCAGGAGCTTTGCAAGATGGAATCAAATGAGATGAATCCACAGGAAGAAGTGATTCTGGACTGCAAATATTATGAATGTATCTTTTTGAGGATAACATAAACCAGACATTTTTGTAGCCTTGTTTACTGCAACGGATGAAATAGAAATCACAAAAAAAGCTTTCTCTAAATGCAGCGTGGTGTCTGGTTTTAAACCCATAAGCAGTAGTGGATTTTTCCTAAAAATTATTCTTTCAAGCCAGCCTGTGGCATCTGATCTATTTTTGGCTATTTATTACCGTCACAATGTCATGTCCTGCAACATTTTTGTTACAGTTTTATGCCTTAGAGGCAACTTCTTACTTGATCTTGCATCCATTTGAAACCAATGCTGGTTTATACAGTAGCTGCTCCTTGTTCTAGCCTCCTGTAAGAGCTCTTATTGAGGAATCTGTGACTAAGTGTGCTGTATCACAGGAGCAGGTATGATGGGCTAAGAAACAACTGCAACATTTCAAGCGTATATTTTACATCAGCTCAGCATGCAACTTTCAAAGTACAGGAGATCCGGATATACCTATGGAGAAACCTGGACAAAGAAACAGCAACGGGAGGAAATCTTTCCAGCATCTGCTGCATAGTGCCCACTTGGTACCTCCAAAAGCAAGGCATGGGGAGCCTGATCCTGAGGCAAATTCCCAACTATAAATCAGGACGTTAGAGTGGGCAACTTGGTCCTGTGTCTAAAAGAAAAGTTATCTGGAATGGGCGGTGCTGGGTTTAAGTACATTTCCCACTGAGCAAAGGAACAGGCAGTGTGTACAATGAGGGGTGGGGCAGCACACCACTGGCACCGCTCACCCAGGGCTTCTTTCCTCCAGGGAAAACAATGCAGCATGCTCAATCCTGGCTTCCCAGCAAGCAGCTACCATCTGCACTTGTCCTCTCCTGTGACTGCTTTGGGGGGAAAGTTCTCCATAGCAATCGCACCACACTAAATGTGTGAGACCAGCTCATAGCTTAATTTCACCTCTGTAATTACAGTTTGGAGCTTTTCCCTTCCCTCAGGCTTCAGATTTTCAAATGCTCAACTCCTGGAGCTGCACACTGTCATATCATCACCTTCCCAACCATCTCCAAGACGCTGAAGCCCCTCTAAAAGCACCACAAAGCTCTGGACCACTGATGGTACCATGGGTACAGAGAGTGTGCTGACTTCCTGCTGTGAGGAGGAGAGGCAAGACTTGATCCAGCACAATCCAGACCTGAGCTCTGGCTGGCAGAGGCAAAAAGCCTGGTTGTATAAAACATTTTGGACATATCTGAAGCAGCCAAGGGAGCGAATGCGCTCTCAGCACTTCCCAGAGTGCAGGCACAGCGTTTCTGATCCAGTTCTTGGCATTCTGAAGTGATATGTGGATTCACAATATGCTGGTTTCAAAAACATAATCCAGCATAAAGGGTATTTTTAACATGGATGATTTTGGGAATCTGCCTAACCACTCGTATGGCGTTACACAAGCAGGAACTTCTCAAAGAGCACTTATCCACAAATTCTACAAACTTTACCTGGTTACTAAATGACAGTCTCAGTAAAATTGCAATTCTTCCATGTTGGAGCAGTTGCTCCAAACTAAGAAGGGATGTGATACCAGTTGGGTTCACCTCCAAAGGTGTGTGGATGGAGCACACAGCTGTAAAACTAAAACAGAAGGGTGAAGCCATCCACACCAAAGGCCAGCACACACAAAACTCAAGCAGAAGAAGGAACTCAAAAAATATTAGACAAGCAATAAAAAACCAGTGGGCTTTGGATCTCACTGCCACTTGAGTGCCAACTGTTCATCCAGAAGACTTTATAGCGACCATTCCCTGGGGTGATGAGACAAAATCTCTGCTGAAGAAGGTCACTGGCATTGGTCCTGGTGCATGCATCAAATCCTAATTCAATAATAGTCACTCAAAACTAATGCAGACCTGAGAGCCAGAAACGCAAACAGCCAGATTTCAAACTAAATGTCCCTTCTTGCCTTCACTGGCTGCACTGGGAAGAAAAATAAAAAAAACAACCAAAAGCCAGAAATAAAGAAAAAAAACAAAAACAAAACACAAAACCCAAAAAGCACCCCAAAAAACACAAAACCGCAAGCCAATGGAAGTTTACTGAAGATAAAGAATCGTTTCCTGACAGAAGAGGAGAGTGAAATGTAAAACCAAGTTATTTTATAACTTAAGACTAAACTGAAAAAAAGAATTTCAGCACTTCCACCAATTTAAGCTCCAGTCAGAAGAGAGTCAGTCACAGCCCAGAGCAGCACAGACCGGGGCAGCCATTCTGTCTCCCAAGAGTGCCAAGTGCTCAGCAAAACACCAATTATGCCAGCACAAGCCACAGAGCCAGAAGGATACAGGTCCCTCACAAGTGATACCCATGAGGATCACTAAGTAGAAATGCAACTGCAAGTGACAATTCCCTTCCGCATGGCTACAGATCCTGCTCCAGGAGAGCATCTGCTGTACCTCCTGGGGGCTGTGATCAGGCTGTTGGGACAACCATATGCATGGTCCCCGGCTATCACTAACCAGACTTATACCCACATGCAGGAAAACTTCCAGTCCTCAAAATTTCACATGGTGTCAGAGGGGGAGGTTGGTAGGAAACAGCTGCTCCAGAGCATCGACAGCCACCGGCATGTAACACAGCCTGGGGGAACCTCACTGCCATGACCACTAGCCCACAGAGAGCTCATCCACACAGCCACACACTTGACAGCATCCGTGGAGAAAGCGAAGGGGGATTTTGTGCACTTCTAGGGAATGGATCACCAGAGCACAGAGCGAAGCACCGCCTTCAGGTGTCCCCTGCCCTTCCATGCACTCAACTCATGAGAGCAACGCGTCGTGGTAACCCACCTGACACCTTAACTTGGGCACCAGCAAGGAGCAGGCTGAGCCCATGATCTTTACACTCAGCCCTGCAGACCAATTAGTCATTAATAAGAGTCTGGCACACAGCAGGAGGGGGCACATGATTGCATTCTCGCAGCATTAGTCAGCGGATGGAGCGATTCGGGTTCCTTCACCAGGACACCGGCTCCAACGGGAGGAACATGATGCAGCATAAAAGCAGAGTGGTATGAGCAGACAATGCATGATCCTGCATAAAGGCAATCTGTTTAGCAATGTTCAACTCACCTCACCAGCAAAATGTGTTTGCTACTGGACAAGCATTTTGCTCCATGGGAGAGTCAAGTGCGTAATTTGGTTCTCAGTGCCCTAAAGCTGGATTTACTGTATCCTCCAACCATGGCCAGGAGCGCAGAACCCAAATGCTGAGCAGGCAACTCCCAAGTTTTAACAAGACTGTCCTCTACATGACATCCATTTAAGGGCAGCCCAAAATAGACTTCTTCATATCAGCCTAAAACAAGACTGTGAAGAAAACAACAACCCGAGAGCTGAAAAATAATTTCTTGCCAGAAAGTGCTCACAGCTACTTCTTCTGATCTCCTTCCTCATGACCCATCAGTGTTGTCTGGAAGAACAACTTGTGGGGCAAAACCGGTAGGAATACAGTGATGCTGATAAGTAGGGCTGTTGCAGGAAGTCCTGTGTCCTCCAAAGTTACCCAAACACCAGTACAATGACTACTGAGCCTGGATAGAAGACCAAGCAGACTTCTGCAAGAGAAGAGAAAATGAGATTTTAGCATCAGTCTTTCTTTCAGACAATGTCTGGAAAACTTAATCTGCTCTAGGAATGGACTACAAAAAAAAAATCCTTCTCTGGATAGAGAAAACCTAAAAAATTAAGATCATTTGCATCTTCCTTTACCAGAAGAAGAGTACTCAGCCTCCTCTACCATCACTTACACAAGTTTGTCACTGCAATGAGCTCTTCTTCCTGCGTGGCACTTGGCTCCTTCTGACTCAAGATCATTAGTCCATAAACATGAACTTCCCAGGCATTCCTCAAATGTTCTCTTCAGATTTCCCATGTTCCTGTACAACTCAGCCCTTTAGCCATTAGGGTTTCAAGCCAGAGTGTTTTAACATGAGCAAGCGCTACAAAAGATATTTTACAGGTCACACATTCTCTTTCCTCTTCTTCTAGAACTCTGTATAAAAGGAAGAGTTGCTACTTCTGTTTTAGAAACTATAAACTCAAAGGCATCCTCAAGAACCACAGCTGATAAACACGCTGTGCTGCTTTGTCTGGGGTACAACTAATTTTCTTCTCAGTATCTAGTATGGGGCTGGCTGGGGTTAAACCAGGACAATCCTTTTTGGCATCCAATACAGAGCAGAAAGGGTTCAAAATAACAGCAGATTCGATTGGAATGTGCTAGGTGGAATTTACAGCTGTCATAGCTGTATGGATATTAATCAACAGGCTCCTGTCTTGCCTGGCTGCATGTGGTGCCTAGAGCTCGTCGGGGCGGCTCTTGCTTTCCGTGCTCACCGTGGTGCTTATCAGGCACTGGACCTGGGAATGCTCTGATAACAGCAATGACGACATGCCCAGGCTGGCGGGGGGCCAGCGCAGGGCTACTGCACTGCTGTCCTGGGGAGGCTGCAGCTCCAGTGGGAGCTTGAGTCGATGGGCTGGGACCTGCAGGTGACACTTTAAAGGATAACTCCAAGCTGGAGAAGGTACATCTCAAAGCATCTGGCCAGGCACATGCTGCAGCCGGTACACCTTGATGTATCAATGGCCGTGCATGAGGACATGCTGGAGCACCTCACAGCTCCTGTCGATCACCCACCATCTGCTTTCATCCTCTTTTGCACATGCATCTGCCTGAAACACTGGAGGCAGCCATACTTTCAGAAGAAGCCAGAAAACAACTTTCTTTAACAGGCCTGAAATGGTTTGCTTTGGTAATGGATATTCATAAAAGCACAACAAGATAAAGCAGCTTTTACATTCCTTTTTTAAGCTGTCAGGGCCACCACAGCTGAACCCAGACACTGTCATTAGTCACACATTTCTTGGAGACACCTGTTAACAAAGAACGGCTTTATGCCCAGCACCTAATTGCAATATGGGTGTTTAAAGGTAAATGGGAAATGGGCTATGGTAATATTAAATCCCAGTTATCTGCATCCGTTATCTTCCATTTTTTTATTGCTAAGCAAAATGACTGGTCTGGGAATAGAGTTAGAAAAGTTGGGCTGATACCACAGTTCAAGACTTCATAGATATTTCTCGGAATTGCAAGTTAAGGGTCCCATGCAGAACCTGCAGGTACCTTCAATGAGTCACAAGTCAAGCCTTTCCAGGAAAACAGAACTGTTGGAAACCCAAGGCATTACTGGACCAGGAATACTTAATGTAAAGGTGTCCTATTCATCACTTAGAATTAAAAAGGCAGAAACAAGTTCATTCAAGAAGAGTGTCTTCATTCGTAGAAAAGTTATTACAGAAACTTTTAGAGTTCCCAGCAATCTCTACACTCCCGCATTTCTGAATATTCAGGGGACATCCAGGTTACTTGCTGGGAGAGACATTTTGAGCATGATAAGCTTAAGTTGTTTTTTCAATGCTTTTTAACAAATTAAGTTACATAGCTCATGTTCAGTGAACTGGACAAGCGTGATCTTTAATTTGAGTAATTATTTTAAAAGCTGGAGACATGATCTCCCTTCACTCAGTCTCTGGAGAGGATTCTGACAGTACAACACACAGTCGAGGGTTTTTCACAGGGTTGTTTTGCAGCATATTCCCTTTCGACAAAATGTATACACTGTATTCCTGGCAAAAGGAAAAGATCGGTGATCCAAGCAAAACTTTGGAAATACAGAGGTTTTCCTTTTGCAGCAATTTCTGCCGTTTCACTGTTTAGTTCACAGGTCCAGAGTGTCCATTCCAGGTCAAATTACAGTACAAGGATAGCAGTTACATACCCACTCCTTCAAGTTACGCTGCAAATAGGAGCAAGCCATGACGCTGACCACTCAGAGCATCCTGGCTGGAGTGCCATAACCACAATAGTGGAACAAGGGCGCCTGGGCTTGCCTTGCCGATGAAGCACAGGCCTAAGCCCACGCTCGAGCCCAGGCTTGCTCGCATTCCTTCCATGCTAGCAGGCTCCCAGGCTGAACTTCAGAGCACTGCCAAGGTAGCAACACAGAGCTCAGCAGACCCAAAGACCAACAAGGTCCCACATACGAGCCAGAACCCTCCAGAGTGAGTGCCGTGGCTGGAACCGCACACCTGTCTCATCAGCACAGCGCAAAACCTCTTCCCCAGGCACAGGAAAGCCTAATGCACACAGAAGGATGCAGAAGCGTTCTCCAAGTTTGTGTGACATGGGAGCTGTACATCCTGGGAGACAGCCTGCCTTTCCTTCTAAAGCCCAACTTCAGTATAGAAATTGATCATTGGCCATTGATTAAAAGAGAGAAAAACACTCTTTAATCCCGAGTGAGAAGCACTCACAGAGTTATAAGGAATCATTGCAATATACCATGTTCTGACTTCAGTGATGTCATCCAACAGATTAACTGGGACTGGAAAGACAAGCTAGGCAGGTGGACAAATGATAGCTGTAAGTTCGTTCCAACTCTACTCTAAATCAATATTCTATTCTACAGCCTCTCTCTAAAGTCACCCTTCAAGTGCCTATCAAAGATGCACTCAAGACTTTGCACTGGTCTTTCACTGATTTCCAACCCCACCCTGCAAGCTGCAATCTAGACTTTGTCCCTGCACCCCTCTGGCCCCACTCAACGAATTCTCCCCACACACTGTCCTATCTCAGCACACATTTCTTCCGTTCATGCTGGTGAAACTACTCATGCAGGACTCACCCCAGCACAGAACTTCAGCATGGCCTTAAAGGCCAATGAGTTGAATTGCCTCAAGGCCAGAAGTCACCTGTGCTGAAGTGTTTTGTGGGACTAAGGCAACAGTTCCATATTTCCAACCTTTCTCGCTGCACTGATACAGGTGTTACTTCACTTAAACTCCATCATCAGCACCACAAAAACATCCAGCACTGCTTCCATGGAACACCACACTGACACGTCTACTGGGACAATACTGCTCAAACCCCGTAACTGCTCATCTAAGAGATCATGAGATGTCAAACAATGGATGTGGAACACTTCCATGGCACCACACGTGGCCTGCTGTGCCACTGAGGCTCTGGAACAGAACTTTGCTGGGGACACAAGAGAACAAAGCCCCATCTATTTTTCCCTGGGGATGATTGTTCCTGCCCAGAAGGACAAACAGGCAGCTCTGTTGAGCAGGGCTGCTGGTCTTGAGCTGTGCTCTGTGTCTGCTGAATACACAAAGTGTCAGCCAGGGAAGTGAGCTCAGACTAGACAAATTTAACAAGAATTTAGGTAACATCCGCTTCAAGATGACCACATTTTCCAACTGTGAGACCTAAGCAAAATGTGTAGGTCCAGTTTCTGAGTGTAAGAAATACACTTCAATTCCAGTGCAACAGACAGGTTTAATGTGCTCAAATGCCACTTTTCCTTAAACTACTGCACAACTGTTTCCCAGCCTCATTCCAAACAATCTCATACTTAGCAGCCTCGATGAAAAGACCTTTTACGCTTACGTCGAAGGGCTGACAATGTGTCTCAAGTGTTATAACAGTCACCGGTACAATAAAAGCAACCTTCTGTTCAAGGTTAAGAGTTGAAATGAGTGCAGTAAACCTTCAAGATGTGATTAAAATGAAGTAATAACTTATTAAAAAAACTTAAGGGGAGAACACCATAATCTTCAAGTTGCACACACCATGGAAAAAGAGACAAGTTCTATTTCTGCACCTACTGTATGAAATAGAGAAAACTGCAAAATTTTAGTAAAGATGAGTAGTTGGCACACAAGACTTCAGTAGTCGTCTTTGACTTCAGATTACACATCTGCATCATCATCAAAATGAAAGGGTTTACATGTTTTGCTCAGAAAAAGTAGCAGAAAAAGACAGAACACACCACAGGAATAAATCCTAAGTGAAAAAAGCCAAAACTTTGTTGCACATGCAAGCCTACCAGGACTTCTTGCATAATACCAGCTCACTGTGATAACTTTCAAAAGAAAGTAAAATTCAATCTCCCTTGGGGAACAATCACATCAAATATCAGCGTATTTCACTGATTAACTTCACAAAGGAGCAGCAGTCACCTCACAGAGGTCAAAAGAAGAGGTACCATAGCTCTGTATTATTTACATATTATATGTAAGTGTATTATTAATAATAATATATTACTAATTATAATTAGAATAAAATTAAATAGCTTTTATAATCATCATTAATANCACCACCAAGTTCTTCAACTCACTTTGGGATGACAGAAGTATGGATCAATACTTATGGAAAGACAATTAAGGCTTATTTCAAGTCAGAATTAATAGAGTATTTAGCAAGTATTTATTATACAGTAGCAAAACAGAAATATGATCCTGTTCACCTATAAAAGTAGTTATATAATACAGCTAGTATTTGAAACACTTGGAAAATTTTCTTCCCCCACCAAAAGGATTTCCTTAGCAGTTTAAAATATACAGATCAGCCATATTCTGTCTCTCCATACATATTTATATATATAAATAATAAATCTATTTTAAATCCCCCCTCAGTCTCTGTTTTACTTTGGCATCAGAATGAACTTCCCTGAGAGCACATATTTCTGAATCTCAGATGCTGAAAGTTCATTTGCACAGCAAATTCAAAGGATTCTGATATTGGTGACATGGAATCAGCTCTTCTAATTTTTCTGGTGAGAAAATCAGATAAAACCAGGCCGCTTGCAATTTCCTCTGCTGTGCTCACAAGGCTCAGCCATACTCCAACAGCATGGATCTACACGCCTATTTAATTTGGACAGAAATCCACTGTTCCAAATCAAACTGAACGCCAAGAACTGAGATGTAGTTTTCTCTGATTTTCAAATTTCTCATAAATCTCTATGCAGCTTCACTGCACTGACGGTCCGTGTTGCAAGTTCAAACACATTCCTTATGTGAAAAACTCATAATTGCGGGACAGTAATTTAAAGACATTTTTATTTCTTCAGTTAATGTAATTAAGCCATTGAAAAACAAGAGCTCTGCAGCTTTTTACTTATGCTACACACTGTTTTATCACCCAATTATGGGTGCAGCAATTGTCTTTGACACTGTCCGACAGCAATAAAAAGCATTCCTGCCACAAACTGCGCACAGTCCTGAGCAAACTGAGGAGAAATGAGACACTACAGTGACACAAAGTTCAAGGGCAGGGGGGCAGAAGCCTTGCTTTGAGTGGTTGTGGGAATTCACTGCAACCTTGACCATTTTATGGCTGTATTTTCATTTCAAGCCACACAGGGAAGAGCTTTCTCAACAGAGTTAAGACAAAGATCTCTGCCAACCCATCCAAGTCTTTACATTCTGAGGGAGCACAAAAGAGGAGCTTTCCTTCCACCAGACGCAGCACAATGACACAGAGACGTGCTCCTTTATCAATATTAACCATAAACTGCTATTACTGGGTTTTCAAAGAGCACTCCCCCCCTTCTGAGCCTTCTAAGTGGATTTGAAGCCGGAAGCAGCTAATTGACTTGGAACAAGGAGTTATCAGAACCCTTTTAATTTGCTCAAAGCAAGAGTTCAAATTCTAAACCTAATGCACAGAGAAAATACGTGCGAGGCAGGTTGCTGGAGCGTGACAAGGATGCTCTCACACTGGGGCCACAACAGCATCTCACCAGCATCGAGGGACCGAGGGGTGCTGCAGCTCCGGAGCTGGAGCACCGTGAATACTGTTTGCAACAAGGCACCTTCAAAACCTCCCTCAAAATCCTCTGGTGCTCCCAGCCCATGGGAAGGAATTGGAGTGCAGACCACTAAAAACCATGCTATTTTGATATAGATGCGCATAACAACGTCATGGCATAAACCCCAAAAAATTAAATTTAAGAAAACGGTTCGCTAGCAAATCCACACTAACAGATGGCATGTACACAAACAGGAGCATCACTTGCTGCACCCACAGGGCCCGTTTTTGGGCACCCACCTCCCAAAACAACACATTTCCCCAGTATTTCCTTCCTCAAAGCAACGCCTTGCCTTTGTGATTGCATCTTTCTGGCAAGGCAGCACCTCCGACTGCAAACAGCTGTTTGCACACTTACTGGCAGAAAAATAAGGACAGGTTTTCTCTTTAGTCTCTCACGCAGCAATTTTCCTTCACAATCTTGCCCAAAACACCTTCCAGCTCATCATTTATTACAGCTGTCCAGGGTGGCAGCATTAGAAAACCTTCAGTCAGAGACATACTCAGCTTCTCCACACTCTCTGATAAGCAGGCAGATCTGAAAACAAAGGAAGTTATAGATTTTTCCTTCTCACAGGGATGTTTTTCTTTGAACTGCACTTTGTGCATAAATTCAGCCTTTTCTTATCAGCTTAAGACATCGGTAAGCGAAGCATTTACACTATGCCCACTGCATTTTAAAAGCTCCTCTTAAAAACCTGCTGTAAGTGATACCACAAGGCAGCACCAGTATGCGAGGTTGTTTTCTGGCTGCAGAGGAGTTTCAAGATTTAAAATCGTAACTTGGAAGTTTAATGGAAAAACCTGCACAGTTCTGAGTTGCAGAAAATCCTGCCAGACCTTGCTGGGAGCAGATCGGATGAGTGCAGGGCGTTACCTTACCAGGAATGCCCTGTGCACACAAATGAAAGCTTCATCCCTCCTTCCCATAGCTGGAAAAAGAAAAAAAAGAAAAGAAAAAAATTCCTTCTCACCCCACCACC
The DNA here is from genome assembly GCA_013398075.1 of Notiomystis cincta. Lineage (NCBI taxonomy): Eukaryota > Metazoa > Chordata > Aves > Passeriformes > Notiomystidae > Notiomystis > Notiomystis cincta. The sequence continues at coordinate 116,936 of VZRX01020710.1, forward strand.
ACACCTTGCTCCCCACTCATCTGCGGTCAGCAGTCATTGCTCTACAGTTGCCAGTCCCTTGATATCTTGGGAATGCAGCTTCCTGAATTCCAGCCACTGCTTTTAAAAATGTAAAATTCATGCTTAGCAGGAGTGAAGGATAAGTTACAAGAAAATCCTCCCATTCTTTTAGGAACCTGAAAGTCTGTGTTTCCTTCCTAGGAAGCTGAAGAACATCCCTGCAGATTGCACTAGCGTTTGCCCTTCGAATCCTACTGATCCTCACCAGCAGGTGAAGTTGAAAAATCACCAGCTGAAACCAAACCAAAATTAACTCTTCCATTATCTAATCCAGGAGTCATCAGAAAAAGTTTCTGAGCATGGAATGGCAGTTCAGGAAGGGAAGGGCACAGACTAGGACATATCAGCTCATGTATATGCTCTGAGCAAGCAGAGACGCAAACAGTCCCGTTTAATCATTCGGCACAGGACTGGAAATTGTAAGAACAAAATGAAGTCTCTTATTAATAGTTAGGGGTTTGGGAGCCTGAAGGTTGTTTTGGTCAGGGGGTCTCTGTACCTTGCTCTTTATGCACAATTTCTTACTGATCTCAATCAAAATAAGAACTAGGTGTATTCCTGCAGCCTATCACACCAGCATTTAGAAGCATATTCTGTCCCCCACAATATGTACAACTCTGCACATTTTGTTAAATCCAACTAGTAAAGTTTCTTTTTTTTCTTTTTTCTTCAACAGAAGTATGTACATTATAGGAACAACTAGAACAAAGCCCCTAAGCAGCTGGGAGCACATGCACAAAGTCACATTCAGATGTACAGCAACTGCACCTCTCCGACACCAAAGGAGTAAATACCTATATATAGTACATGGAGCAATTCTCCGACGGAGCTGCTACTGCTCCGATCTGCCCCAGGGCCCGACCTTGCTCCTTACGCACCCAACTTTACTAACAGGAGCGGCTTTGCAGAACGACTCCACAGAGCTCCTGCCGCGCTCTGATCCCCACTCTCCTGGGAGAGCCCGGTGCCTTTTTCCACGTCGTGGGAGCTCTCTGCACATCCGAGTGCTCCTCCTGAATGCGAGTGCTAAAGGGATGCGCTCCGAACAAAAGAAAAACACATTAGTAACTAACGATGTAAAGAAAAAGGACCAAGCTTAAAGATAAATCCTCGTTTCCCCGTGTGCTCTTGCTATGCACGGCAGCACTTCACAGGAAGCACAGAAAGGGCAAACAAACAGCACAGAGCTGGTCTTGGATAATAAAACACTCCATAAGACCATATACCAGGTGGAAAATTGGAAACCTGAGAAAGACGAGGCTGCCTATTCAGCGGCTGCTAACAACTCATTGAAGATAAAATGGAACGGTAAAAAAGTTTAAAAATGCTTCATTGTGTTTGAAAAGTTGACTCCAGGAGAGCTGGGCACCGAAAACGACACCGAGGAGGGAGAAACGTAGCCCGGCGTTTCCACCCCTGCTCCTGCTCACTCACCTCCGGGGCTCGGGCTTGCGGCGCTCCTCCAGCTTGGCGGCGGGCGGGGGCTGCGGGGCAGCCAGGGCGGCGAGCGGGCGCTGCGGACGCGCTGCGGACAGGTTCAGCGGGGCATGGCGGCGGCCCTACACCTGTCCCTCCGTGCCCGTGTCCGTGTCTGTGCGGGTGAGCGTCCGCAGCAGCCCGAGCGAGTGGCGCGGCTTGTGCTGGCGGCGCCGGCCCAGCCCGCATTTAAAGCCGCCGGCGGGCTCGGCCGTCCCCTCACCCGCTCCCATCCCGTCCCGTCCCGTCCCNCATGGCCACCCTGTGCCTTAGGCCGGGAGATGCCACCCCTCCGAGCAGGGGGGATGCGTTCCCTGGTACCGGGTCGGTTGGCACTGCCGGGATACTGCCGCAGGCTGCCCAGGGCTGTTGGCAGCCTGTCCCACTCCCATGGCAGGTTCCCTGCCACTGGAAACGCACGACCTAGGGCGCCTTCTGGGCCAAAAGCACATAGCACAGATAAAAGCTCAAGCAAACAGAACCCAACCAAACAAAAACATCAAAAACATTGAAAACACAACAATAACAACCACCACCACCTCAGGAAAAATATAGAAACCATAATTTAGTCAGTTCATTATAATTTTCCAAGGAAATAGTACCTTACATGTTGCTTCTCCTTAGCTTCGAGCATGGCGAGGCTCATTTTGCTTGCCAGCTACTCCTAGGTTCCTCCTCTCTCTCCTACACACACACTTCTATGGACACTAATCACCTTCCAAAGGTTCCCTCCAGACTGCTGTTGGACAAGAGAAGCAGTGCCAATATCCCACATCTTGTTCAGTCAGCTGTAGCTCCTGCACTCAAGCTTGACTGTCCAGGCCAAGGTGATGAGATCCATAAAATATTTTTAAACCACGGAGCTCTGCAAACATCTCACAAGGAACATGGCAGAACAACAATCCATCATGGGAAGTACACAGGCTCTCAGGGGAACAAAGGAGGCTATTGTAGCTCCATAGGGGGAAAACTCCCCTTTTTCAGCAAGGTTTATGATTACCACACAGCAACTGCCCCTTCAGCTGCTCCTCAGCTACCAAGCTCCATCTTTGTCACTCATCCAAACTCTGCACTAGGGAATAATATGCAATCCATTGGCCAGGCAAAAAAAGCAGCAGCAACAGAAACCACAGCACTTGCAGAGCGGAGCGAGAACCCTGCAGAACGATCTCCCTGCCAAATTCCTCCTCTCCTTTCTGCTGCTGCCACCCCTGTGCCATCCCCAGACATTGAGAACAGACGATTTGCTTTAAGTAATTGTCCCCTCACGCTGTTTAATGTTTTCCTGGAAGATCTCAGAGCCACAGTCTGCACATAAATGGGTCAGGACTTGGACTCCTCTGTTCCTTTTAATAAATCCAGTTCTTTAAGAACCCGTTTTTCAACAGCCAGTGAGTTTCCAATGGCCACAGTGGTGACTCCCGTCACTTACAACTATATTTCATTTCAATTAATGAAAGTATCTGTGTTAACAAAAGCAGAGCACCACATCAGTTGAGAAGCTTTGTGTACTCAAGTCTTAATCCAAATAACTGTACATTCTACCTCTTCCAAAGGCTCCAAAGCAAGGACTGCTCTCCGTGCCCTAAATCCCTAATGATGTGCCAGTTAGTTTGTACCTTCACTTCACTTTATGTTTACATAAACTAGGGAACTCCTGAAGAAAAGACACACTAGCTACTTGAGAAAATTGCTGTTACTTTTTGCTACTTAGATAACTCCTGGGGGCTTTCTGATCTCCCCTGATCCCCCTGATCCCTCAATGAAAGCACCTCACAGATGCTTCTCAGCAGCTGGCTTTTAGCTCGCTGTTTCAATAACAAACCTAAATAACTCCCGTACCAATGCCAGTTCCTCACAATTCACTGTAACTTCAAACACCGTAATTTTAAACCTGTGCACTGAATTTTCTGGCTAAAAAAAAATGTTTTGTCATCAGGATGCATAATTCCAAGTCAGTCTTTAAATATAACACTGCTGCATTTAATCACCTAAAACACTACCGAGCCATTTCCAGAAGTCCTTAAATCAAGAGCCAGGGCAGTTGACTGAACCAAGTTTGAAAATGAGTACACTCTCTGTGCAGAGAAATACCCAAGTAAAGTGCAGCAATAATCTTGTCTGTCATTGTGACTGACAAAATACAACCCGCTGGCTAGAGTCGACTTGTCCGACGCATGTACCTATCTATGTACCTTCTGGCACTGCTTACACACCTCGGCTCACACGTTCCCTTTCCAAACCTCCCCAGCCATTTCCAATATTTTCTCTGCTCGGTTTAATAACCGGAGAGGAGCTCGTCACTCAGCACGACAGCCCGCTAGCTTTCCCCTCACTGCACAGGCCACAGAGGAGCAGTTGGACTTGGGAAGACTTTGCCTGACTGTTTGAACCTGCCTTTCAGGCCTGCTGGCTTCAGCCCTGCTCATGAAGCTTTGGTGAGGAAAAGCTGTGCCAACGGCCTTCACCAACATCCCAGCCAAGGCAACGCCTCAGCAGGGCACAGGACAAGTTACCACCTTCACCAAAACGCCTGCTGCTGTACAAGAATTACAAAAATCATCCAGTGCATACGCATTTTCCTCACTCAGCTAACTCAGGAACTCGTTTTCCAGTGAGGTCACGCAAGGTATCCCTGTCAATGACAGTGTCTGACATGCGTATGGACAATGAGAACAGGCAAAGTTCTGATGGTAAAGATTAGAGAACGCATACATGCACATGCTCAGTGGAACTGGTAGGGTAAAACTTTCCCTGTGGGCAGGTTATTCCATAAATATATCTTGCAGCATTTCTGGTAGATTCCTCGGAAGCTACTCATGCTGACCACAGCATTGTCAGTCAGAGGTGATGCTGAAAGAGATGGAAACTGGCAGCTCCTGCACTTCCAGGGGTTTGCGCAGACTATCTAGTGATAAAATATTTGCATTGGATTAAGTCAGAAGTAATTCAGCCTAAGTCAGGAAGTTTCAGAGGATAAAAAGATTTCAATGGAAGGATCTAGGTGCAGAGAGACCGCAGCTGTACTTTTCACACAGGCTTTCAGTATCTTTTCCTTGGCTGACAAACGTCAGTACCAAGTCATCATGACAAAAGCAGCTCACCCTGAACACACCTGTGCACGCAGTAAATCCTTTTTACACCAACAAAATCCCTCAGGCATGTTTTCAGGACTCAATCCTTGATCACAGCTATTCCTCGTGACCTTGAGGTGTCAGGGTTTTTTGGTCTGTTTTACATAGACATGGGTACTTCAGCCGTTTTAGCTGCTGAACTCAACAAATTCCTGCACTACATTCCTTAGTATTACAGCTGAATTAGTACAATAGCACTGATTTCCAAGGGAACCACAAAATGCAACTCTGTAGCTCTCATATTTGTATTCAAGTCACCAAGAATCAGGACTTGTCGGTCCTTTCCATCCACTTCCCAAGAAATCTAGACAGAAGACGGTGTCTCAGCAAGCACTCACCGACAGCTGATTAGTAAAGGGCTAAGGTGAGAAAACCCATTGCTTTTCGAAACTTGCTTAGTAGGTCCTGCCTTTTCCAACAGTCCTGCCTCAGTTAGCAGTGAAAACAACATGCAGTGGGGTACTGGCTGTGTAAGAATACCTGCTCAGCCCTGCCTACCCACTCCCTGTGAAAGCACTGTAGGGCCCTTAGAAGAAAAACTGCCAAATCCCACTGACTTCTGCTGCTCTGGCTTGCTCTTTTGGAAGATTCCCAAACAGGAGGTGCTGAAAAACATTTAGCTGCGGTAAGACAGAGCAGAATACTGGAGGGTTAAGGGGGGTTTTGTGAAGTACTTGATGTGCTTCTCATGAATTATGCACCATGTCTGCTTGAGAGCAATGAGCCATCCTGGAGCTCTTGGAGAGCCACTCAGATCACAGCAGTTCCTTCATTCAAAGCACAAGGAGAAGAGCCATGGGGATTTCATCAGCTTGGACTATCGCTTCTGGTACCTTCCAATACTTCTGCTAGCTACTGAAAGCACTGAAAATACGGTGTGTTCGCCTCAAGAGCTTAGAAAATACAAGTTTGTGTTCCGCTCTTCTGGGAAGCAACACAGGTTTGGGCTTTGCAGAGACCTGTGAGCAAGCCGTGCCAGTCTCCTACCAATTTCCAGGACTGCATTCTCTAAAATGCTTATATCTCCTTGCAAAAACACCCCTTATCTTTCCAGCAAGAGCAACTCCTCCAACTGCCACACCTCACTTATCCCTCTATGCCAGGAGCCCAGGAGCTGCTCGGGGCCAGGAGAGCGCAGGCCAGGAGCTGGTGCTGCTGCTCGGGGGCCCTCTGCTGGAAAGCACCCCTGCTTCCCGTCCCCCGGCCGCCCCGCCCAGTGCAGCCCCTCGAGGGGGTCAGCTGCAGGTGTCCCCTCGGCGGTGAGCATGAGAGCGGCTCGATGGCCCCACCCCAGGGAGCAGCGGAGAAAGTGGATTTCATACGCCTCACGTTGTGTCCTGCTCTCTGCTAGAGGGAATGAGGCCAAACCAGCCTTTAATCAGAGCCAAAAACGCAGGGCTTTGTTAAAATAAAGAAAGTGTGTTTGTTCCTACACCCACAATACCCACCAGAGCGTAGGATGCCGAAACACACGCTTCCACCACCTCCAAATGTTGGGATACTGGGACAACAAATACTCCCCCTCTCTGGAAGAACAGGGCTAAAGGAAACAGCCCAGCTAACTGAAGCACTTCTGAGCTCTCAAACACATCACCTGCTCTCTGCTTCAGAGCAAGTTCAGACAGAAAGCAGGTCAGAAGGGACACAGTCCCTTTCATTTCTCAGGGTAGGAGGGAAATCCAAGGCTGAAGTCAAGCCCCTTGAGCACAAGGCTCCTTGTATCGACATAAAAATAGGGTACAGACCTGATAGGGGTGATGTGGGTGGGCTGCAAATGAGATGAGCAGTATTTACATCAGGAGAATATCTTCTTTTCCCAATTTGTCCCCAGCTGTCATTTAGATGAGTTTCTTTCTCTTCCTCATTCCTCAGCTATTGGCATCCTGAGCCAAAAAAACAGCCACCAAGAAAGCTCAGAGGGATAGGCCAACAATCCCTTCAGCCCTTTTGTAGAGCACCTGTACTGTACTAGAAGAATCCAGATTGATTCTTCTGAGTACGGAATCCTTACAGAGGAACAGCCATTGTCTTTATCAAAATCCTCCTCGCCTCCTGCGCACCAGCTCAGGAAGGCTTCTAACATTTTATCACTGACTGGAAGGACAAGGAGGAATCTTACCCACTCTCCATGGAAGGCCAAGTCCAACAACATGACTAGTACAGACAAAAATTACAACTTACTTGGATTTCTACTGTCAAAACACAGCAGACCCCAGCCAGCCTTCTTACCCTCTGGATGAAGATAACTTCCCACAAGCAGATGGTGACAGACATCGGGAATAGAAATGCTCTCCCTAATGTACACTGGTTCCTGCCTGCTTCTCTAAAATCGAATCCTTGCCTCTACAACACTGAGAGCATCTGGTCTTGAGCATCTAATATCCTGAAGGAAAGAGTAACTTGAACGGCAGGTCACTGTGATCCTCTTAAGTCAAGACTACATCTTTTCCTGATGCTAAAAAATGCCACCTGGGACACAAGGCTTGGATATGCCAAATGCCAGCTGCAGGAAATCTGAAATACACCATCAGTAACACGGGTAAATCACTGACTTCTCTATCTAATCCAACCATATACACACCTGAACAGTGTTCTCAGATGAGGTTTTAAAACAGGTGCTTGGGTAAAAAGCTATGAAACTACCACCATAGGAAACTACACAGTAAATCCATGGGACATCTATATTGCTCAGCTCCAAATAACCCATTATTGATTGCTTTACAGTGCCATTTAGGTTATTGTTCTTGGAATACTATTTTCCCCTCACTTTGTCAATTTATACAACAGATATTCATCTCAATGTTTCTATGTTTTCTCAGTTCATCTCAGCTCTTTGCCTTTAAGCATTTTCCTATTGTGATAATACAGGCTCTATTCCCAGTGAAAAACATATTTCCACTGGTTAACAGTGGAAAGAGTTTTCAAGACTTGCCAGACCTTCCCTCTGCAGGCCCTCTTTTGATACGAAAAAAAGGCTACCCCAGGAGTGGCCAGTACTTATAATACAGTAACTCCATCATATTTTCTCTTCTGTCATTTCATTTCTAAACTCCAGGTAATTTTTAAAGAGTACACAATTTGTGATGCCACACACCAAAGGTTGGCTTGGTTTGTTTTTTTTCTTTTTTTTCCCTTTGCCTAGGGCTTCAGTTTATTATCCCATTGTCTATCCTGGATCATCAGAAAAGTTTTCTTTTCTTTTCAAATAATTAAATAGCAGCATTATTCACTGCTTTGGATTTTCACATCTCTTGTTCTGTCTCTCATCTTTTATATCAACATTTCCTAAACAAAACATTGAAAATCAAACATTGGCATGTCACATTTCACCAGAAATTTGTACTCTATAAATAAAGCTTTGAGGACTTAATGACTTTTAAATTATTTGTTAGGTAGTTCCAGCAGAAACTGTCTAGTTTAGAGCAAACAACAGTTTCCCAAGAGTATATGTAACTCCAAAAGGGCTTTGCCACTTTAGGGCAGTCTGAAGAGCAAAGTGTTCTAGGAAAAAAAATTGAAGTGAAAGTGAAACTGGAGAAATGTGTTATCCAAGCCAAAACAAGGCCAAAAAAATAAGGAAAAACACCCCTGAGAGCTGGCTGCTCTTTCAATGCTCTTTCCAACTCCGCAGCCTTCTGCTGCAGCGGCTCCTGCGAGTGCGGGCAGATGAGGAATACCTGCAGCATGTAGCCCCAGCTCTTTGGGATTCATCCCAAAGAAAGGGAGAAGCAACCTGACCCAAAACCTTTCAGAAGCCACGCAGTCCACTGAAAAACCTTTAGATAGATAGGTGTAGGTATGAAAACCTTCCCTGTCCAGCCCTGTCAGATATCCAACAACCTGGTCTAGTGGAAGGTGTCCTTGCCCATGGCAGGGGGTTAGAATGAGATGACTTTTAAGGACCTTTCCAACCCAAACCACTCTTTGATTCCATGATATTGAGAGTCACACCCCACATTTGGCAATCGCTAAGCTGTGCATTTTATGTGAGGCAGCACCAGGAAGTTCAGATGAGAAACATGCCCACAAGAGCTGTTGCTGAAACCACCTATTTAAATACCTCTCGTGGTTACCTCCAGCAGCAGTCCCTAGCGAAGGCTGCAGCCAACAACCCACATCCAAGCTCCTCTCCACAGGAAGGAGGCAATTTGGTGAGCAGAAGTTGAAGGCCAAGGAGTGCTTGGTACTCTGGAAGCACTGGGAAGGGCAGGCAGTGGAACCTCAGGAGCACTGACCTGCAAGAACAGCCATGAGGACCAAGCTGTCACACAGAAGAGATAAAACATCTGACTGGCCTCAGCTTTCCCAGCCTTCCAGCAAGCAAAATAAATCCAAGGCACCTCAGCTTAAGACTAATAGAAATTAAGGCACTGTATTAAATAAAAATGTGCAGAAACAATATCTTCTGCCTTAAAAACTAATAAACTCAGGCTTCACCTCAACATTTGTGTAGCAACAGGAGATGACTGTCCTGAGACAACATCCCGCTCTGTGTGCTTTAGGACTCAGGCACAACGGAGTATTGACAGATATTTGGGACACCATGTTCTGGTGGAGCGTTTTAACAAAATAGGAGTGCTGTCAAAGGGCAGGCTTTCATTTTATGCTTGTACAACTCCAGAATAAAATATTGCCTTTGGAGAATCTCACGTATCATTTGATTAATAAAAACACATAAGGATTATATCCATTTCTCAAAGCCTTGAACTTTTGGCTATGTTTTCCCCCACACTCGTGGTCTCACCTCAAAGCTCCCATCTGTCCTCACCAAGGGAGGGGACATCCTCAAGGCACCTACCAGCTCATCCTCTGAGGCCAGAGCATTCTCTTACCGAGCTGTTATCTGCAGTGGAGCAGGAAGAGCTGCTCTCCAGGGCACTATGTCCACATAAACAGCCCTGCTTGTGGTGGGAGATGCAGCATGGGGCACTGACATCCTTTGCCTCTTCCTGCAGCAGAGGCAGCGTAATCCATGTTCAAGCATTGGTGGTATCCTGAAGCCTAACATGTAACTATTCCAGGTGCCACCCCTGATCCATGATAGGGCCAGAGGCAGTGAGGACACCAATGCAGCAGAAGGTGGGGGACACTGTATTCCTATCCCTCAAGACAATGTCTTCTGGCCTTTTCTTTCTCCTTTCCCACCTATCTTACTTTGTAAGGTTAAACTCCAAGACTCTGAGTTGATGGGGAGATTCCAAGGGATATTAATTGCTGCTTGAAATCACTTCAAAGGACCTTTTTTCCATCTCATATTAATAGCCGGAATGAGGAAATCGGTTTGAATTTCATACTTACATCTGCTCCCCAAGTCTCTGCATATTTCAAAACCCCATCTTAACCCAACCCTCTTGCTATTAAGGGCTCCTACTCCATACAGGCACTCACACCCATCCCTTTCCACTTCCCCAACAGATCTACAGCCCTGCGTTCCAATTGGCAGCCAGAGGTACCAGAAATAACCACAAGAAAGGCTGCCATGAAGCCTCCAGCCAAGTTTTGAAAATCCAGGCACTTGACACAAGCCTCTATGCTTAAAGGGCTTCAGCTGAAGGCAACCCGAACTCAGGCTCAAAAGGTTTGTGTAGCAGGGATCAAATATCACAAAAATGTAAATGCAGTTACGTTGGGTTTTCCCCCCATAAAAACATGCAGGATAACAGTTGTTCTACAAGGCTGTTACTGCATACTTGTAAGTTTGCTGCTGCTCTTGCCCCTCCGGTACTAGTTAATGGCTGGTTTGCATTCCTAAGTGGTTCCCCCAGACCTCCCCGGCCAAAGTCTACGCTACAGTGATTTTGGAAACTGGGTCAAAATGCAATTACTACATTCCCATGCTTTGGGGTGGGGAAAGAAAATAAAAGGAGGAAGAATGGCAAGAAGTAATGGCATTGGCAGCAAGCCAGCGCTGCGCTTCCCACCCTCTCACCTGTGCCACAGCCTCGAGTGCTCCCACAGCTGCTCTTGTTTCCCAGCACAGGCATCAGGGAAGTCCCAAGGCGGGGTCTCCTGGACAGATCCTGGCCACCCGTGCCCTCACAGCTGTGCTGGAGGTTGGGAGCAGGTGGAAGATGCAGCTGAGGACAGGGAAAAGACCCTGAACTGGGCAACAACGCCTGCAGATGACAAGCAGTCTCTGCCCCATGATTCTTGGGGAAAGCTGTAGTATCCAGATCAACTCTCCAAAGCTCTCCCCCAGGATGTCATTCCCGTCTTCTCCTTTACTGTGGCATAAGCAATATATCTCAGTACTTCGGTTCCTCTGCTCCACTTTTCCTTTTCCACAGGAGAAGGAAAATATTTGTGTTTAGACATGCCCCTACTATTGTCACACTTAGAATACAATCTATCATACCTTATCAAATTGCACATCTTCAGCATGCAGATGGTTTGTGACGACACGTTTACGAGGCTTTCCAGTATGGAAAAGGAATGACTCAAAAACTTATTTATGCCACATCTTCCCAACTATGTGCTTCTGAGAAACACAGAGCCCATTATACATGTCCCCATGCCTTCCTCTGTCCCTCACTGTTCCTTGTACATACAGCTACCACAAAACAATTCCCTTTACTGCTCCTCTCCTTGGCTTTGTTTTCCGCAGCTCTCAGAATATCAGCTCCAACTCTGCAGCATTTGCTGGCTCTGCTCCCAATTAATAACTGCAGGTTAGAGTTGGGTCGTTATGGCTGCAGATTAATGCTGAAAAACATTCAACAGCTTCAGAGAAATACAGAGAGACACACAACCTTTCTCTTCCTAACACGGAACGTGGTTTATCTTGCTATCCTAGTGTTCCAGGGAGATGTTACACCACTTATCTAAATGATTTAAACAGATCAAAAAGTTGGCTCTGCAAGAGCACCTGCCACTGACAACAAGCCACAAGGCTGATGTTATCTGAGAAGTAACTGTATATGCTAGTGCAGGTTAGACAGATCACACATGGGATAAAAAAAATGAATTTTTATGAAATCACTCTGTCATCATCCACATACCAGCAATTAAGCAAGCAGGAACACATGGCAAAATGACAGGTTTCCACTGGATATCTGGGTTCTTCAGACTTGTTGCAAGGCACAGAGCTGTGAAAACCCCAGAGCTGGCTTTCTGAGGACTCTCCAGTTCCTAAATTCTCTGGAAAGCTCTCTTGGGTTACAATAACAGAACTGGTGCAAAAGACCTTGTACCTTAGAAGAGTCTTATACAGGTCATGACCCGTATCAACAGGAAAAACTCTGTGAAATACCATGTCTGGCACAGAGAGAAAAGGCAGAGCTATGATTTCAGACTGGAGATCATTGTACCTCTCCTGATTGATTCTGCCTCTCAGTATCCCATCCCAAACCAGGCTGCCCAGACCTACCTCCAGTCCCTCCACATATCCAGCTGTCCCATGGGTTCCTTGAGCAGGAGAACCAACGGCTCGCAGCAGCTCGCCTTCCACATTTGCTCCAGTTCGGAGAGGCAGAGCCCAGCAAACACTGTCCCACTTGGAGGGACACTCCAACTCCAGGCCTGTATGACATTTACTATAACCCATTTCTTCCCGCCCCTCTGCCCCCCCAGTGAAAGGGATCAAAATAGTTTCCCCCCTGTGACATTTTGCTTCATTTGCCCGACAGGCTGTGGGAGCGTCTCCATTAAAGCCACTGAAAGCCAAGCAAGAGCAGCAATGCCTGCCACCATGGGGGTGAGCCCTGAAGCGGGGGTCACCCCATGAACATCCAACCTTTCTGCTGCCGGCACAGAGGGCATGGGGTCCCGGACAAACTGCAATATCCCACTACTACAATTTGCTCTGCAGATACCACAGGTGAAAGGCGAGCCCTTCGCCCAGTGACGCTGTAAGTTATACATGTTGGCTGCCTGTCTGTGGGCTAAACTTCCCATCTTGGAGCTGACCCGAGCACCTGACCCTTCACCCCAATCACCTCAGCCCATCCCTCCCCTCATGTGTTTTTCCTGGAAACACAGTCCCTCCACAAGCCAGCCCCACGTCCTGTTGCATGCCCTCCCCACACTGCTGCCTGGGACCCCACCTCAGGGCAGCATGCGCGGACTTACGAGGACACGGCACTACCGAGATCTCGTGTTTCAGCTCCAGGCTGCCAACAAGCAGAAGCAATAACGAGAAGGGAAAGCTGCATCCAGTTCTAGATGAAGGCCAGATAACACCTGCCACCAAAAAGAAAGAGCTGGCATTGGGAGCCAGGATGTACATTTCCTTGGTGTCCAGAAGGCATTGGAGACCTGTGGTTCAGAAACGGACTCCACAGTGTTCCTCCCTTATGTCACTTGGGTTGCTCTTCATTGCACCTACACTTGCCCTCATCCTGGTTCTGAACCCAAAAGCAAGGGCTTGACTACTCGTTCAAAATGCAAGATATGCCTCTACAAAAGTATCTCAGACACTAAGATGGGTAAAATTTTCTAATTATATTAATTCTCCACAGCCAACTCTCTTGGAGCATAGAGTACACCTTACTTCCAGTTCTGCCTAAACCCATCACATACCTTACTCAGCAGTTACAAGCAAATAGAGTATGTGTCTCCCTTTTCAAGGCAAGCATATGAGGTAAAATACCAAACCCAAAAGCCGTTCCCAAGGAAATCCCTTTTCCCCTCCATCTCAGACACTGCAAGTCTCTGGAAAGGAATTAACTCGCAGCATGAATCAGCTCAGGTCACGTATGGCTGAAGCACTGTTTTTTGCTTTCCCTTTGAAGTCCTGCAGCAGGCGTAGCTGTGGCAACACAGGTGTCGGCCACAGTGGTTGGCTACTCCTGCGCAGCACTTGCCAGCACCCTGCTTTGCCCCAGAGCTTGCTGAGCTGCACAGACAGCCTCTGCTCCCAAATGCTTAGGATGGGAATGGATGGGGAGATGCTCTCACATTCGATGGACAAGTACAAAGAGGAATGGACTTATTCATCTGCCATCTCCAGCATGGAAAAAACAAAACCAATTTAACCCCACTCCAGTGCCTTTCCCATTTCCTTCTCATTCCAATGCACCTCCAGGCAATGGAAACTCATTATTAGCCTCCAGTTAAGCCTCAGAAGAGATTTTGCTTCTGTAATTAACTCTTCACAACACTCACTTTTTCCTGCTACCTTTTTGCTAGGACTTTTGGGAAAGAAGTCTGAAAACATTTTAAAACATTGGTGATTTAAGGAATGGTACTAAGTGATAGAAATGAGAATGGAAATAAATTCTAGAAATAAGATTCAGACCACCACATTAAATGTGCAGTGCAGGAAGCTTAGCCTGGTTTTTGCCTCCTGAGTTACACAAGGATAGTGTCCATCGAAGATGTATTCTGATGTATACTGGTTTAGGAAACAGAAACATGGCAGTGTTTTCATATCTGGTCCAAATGAAGTCAGTACTGCCAAGTTACCTGGGAACATTCAATTCTGATACACCTGCATGGGTAATCACAGCCTGACAACCAGCTGGTCAGGTTATTCTTTCTTGGGGTTTTTTTTCCCCTTTGGAAAGCTGGATTGCCACTTCCTCACATTAACTCGTATTTGGGAAAAAAGCCAAAGCAATACTGCTCCTAGACCAAAAACACCTAATGAAGAACTGAATCCTGTTCAATTCAAATTCACAAGGTAGAAGAAAAAGAATGAAAAGACACAGAAGAAGAGCAGTGCAGAATATCCAGCAGTTGCCTCCCTTTTAAGGCTTAGGGATTTCAGTAGATCACAAAGAACTTACTGTTGATGTCATGAAAACGCTGTTTGGAAGGGGCAATATTCCTAATTCAGGGTGCAGCCATTGCAGAAACCAGGGGAATTTTAAATTCTTTAGCTCCATGGAAATTAATACCAGGTAGGGGAGGGTGATTTATAACAAACGAGCTATTTTAACTGCCTGTTAAAATGTACATTTCTGGTTTCTACAGCTAGCACAGCTGTCAGACAAGTAATGGGTCATACTAAAACACACTGTGGCACTGAACACTCCAGATGTACCCTTAAAGAGAAGTTGCAGAAGGAGATGCAAAGGTTATGGGAAAGTCAATTCCTTCTCTGCAGAGCCTGCTTCCTGCACAAGACATACAAAACCTGCCCCTACTCAGCAGGACACATGCCAGGTCAGTGCAGAGCTGCAACAGAAATACACTCCAGAGGGGGCAGTCGACCACCAGGACCCTAAGAGCAAGCAATGCCAGACTCAACTCCTTGCCCCTTGTCCCATTACGCACTCCTTTATCCAAGGCCCTCTTTGGAAAGAGGAGCCCAGCCTCTTGACATCCATCCTCCAGACACTTGCATGCACTAATTAGATTCCCTCTCAGTTTGCACCCCCCATCCTGCCAAGCCTCTTGACATCTTACCAGAGAGTTTTGGATCTCTTCCACAGGAATTACAGGCTGACAAGTCACATCCCTGCTCAGGCCAGCTCAATCCCTAGCTTTCACCACTTGTCTGTATGGCCCTCTAAATCCCTATTAAAAACATGAAGAAGTAGAACATGCTCTTGGAAAAGACAACAGTTCAGTCCCAAACATGTTTGTTTAAAGGTGTTTCAGAAAGAAAACAATATAAATCTCCTTTATCTGTTGGAGTTGTTGAGCAGCATTGAAAACCTCTTTAAAATACACTATTCCATCCATTTGTTAGAAAATTAGTAGTTTATATAGATCCTGTCCACAAGTCTGAATACTTGTACTGTGCCCTTGCTGAACATATTCTTTCATCTGATTTTTGGCCAGTATTGAGGGAAGAGGACTTGTTGCCACTTGTCCGGCACTTCAGATCTCTAGCACTTATTTGCTGTTACTTTCTGCCTGTTGCTGATCCCCTTGTTAGGAAACTGATATTTTTTCACTTGTATGTACTTGTATTGGTTCTTTATTGGTGGAAAGAGATTGGTTAAATCTGTAAGGGGAGGCAACTCATTCCAGAGCATTCTCTTTAGATTGTGTTAAACCAAGACAAGCCCCAAAATGAACACTGCTGAGGAAAGGAGGGGAAAATATTTAAATAAATGCAAAGAAGCAGAACAGTTTTGCTGCTGTCTGTAGAATGAATATCCTAAAGAAAGATCCTAAAATCCTCTTAGAAGGCATTTTGAGAACCAAAGAAGAAAGGAATTAATTTATTTCTGTTATTAACTTGCCTCTCCATTGATTTGCCAGTGGCACCAGGGTTAAAAACTCTGACTTGCATTTCAGAAAACACCGACTCATCCGGAATCCTGCTCAAGTGTCTTAAACTTCTCCATGCTTTGATCTCCACAAACAAGAAGCCAGGGGAGCTTCCTTCTCAGAAGCCTGAAAAGCACTTGAAGTGGAGGGAGAGCACTCGCAGCCCTGCATTTCAGCCATTCCAGAGGGAGCGCTGAGCACAACATTAAAGGTCCAAGTTTATTTCCTGGAAAATTTGGCTCATTTGATCCATTTACAAGTTCAAGGCTTTCAAAATGCAGGCCCATTTTAATTTGAAGAATTTTCCTGTTAACGACAACAAATCATCCAGTTCTTCAGTTACAAAATTCTTATTTTTAGCACTTCTTTGTGATAGAGGAAATCAGAGGAAGAAGAGACATGAAAGACTTACAGCTAACCATATCTCCATACATGCTGTCCAACACTTGCCTCACAAGAATAACATCACTCACTCCCCTTGCCAATGCTACGGGAGGCACGGAATAGACACATTCTTTAAGAAGGTAATTTTGGGAGACCTTTTATATAACAGTTTCCCAAGAAACATTCAGGACACAGAGTGGATATTTGAAATGGTTCCCACTCTTGTGTCACCAGGAATTTCATCCAAAATTCCTGCTTTGTTAGCTGCCTCACCTAGTTCCCAAATATCAGCAGAATACTTACAAGTCTATGTATTCCAACATTTCTTTGTGCTTTATGGTTTGGGGCCCATACCTACACGCTGCAGAGACATGTGTCCATGCCCATGGCAGGAGCTTGGAACCAGATGAGTTTTAAGGTCCTCTCCAACTCAAACCATTCCAGGATTCTATGGTTTTGGGATTTGGTTGTAAAGCAGCACCAATCTCACAGATTATATGCATTGCTCACTTAAAATTTCTTGCAGAGGTTGCTGCAGGATCTAATTAAAAATGATTATAATTAGCTCTGTAGTATTTCCCCTCGCACTTTTGCATGAGTAATCAAGTGAAGACGCCAAAACTCAAAACACAAGGGGATTTATCTGGGATGCAAAGACATACAAAAAGGCTCTTTCCTCTCGGAGGTGACACCCCGTTGTCACATTTGTAGAACTGCCACCGGAGGCCTGTAAAATGTTACGTGCCATGAATGTCACGGGCTGAAGTAGCACAGCCTTAGAAAATAGGGTTCATTTGTCTGAAGCCAGGAACTTGACCACTGCTGCTTTCTGTCCTGCTGTGCTTTATTAGAAGGGCACCAGAAACCAGAGCTCTGAAATGGTCTCTGCAGTTCTTTTTAACAGGATCTTTCTCCTCCTTCCTGTATTGAAAAGCAGGGAAGTTTTTAACTCAATTTAGTAAACATTATCTCCAAGTAGGAGTTGGCACCCAGTGAAATCAGTGGGGGAATCCATTTCTATTGAAATCACTTGAAATTCTTTGCTAACTCAGACAAATATCCAGTTGAAAAACCTGCCGAAGCTTTTTCTTACTCATCAACTAAACAGCTGACATTACTCCATCCTCCTTCCCTTTGAGTGGTCAGACATTTTCCATGGCCATTTAACAGCTTGCTGGAAAATCCCCCCACTTCTTCCAACCTGCCAGATTCTCTCTTTGCTGACCCTGAGAACACTAAGTAAAGTAAAACTTTTTATCAGAGCACTTTTCCTGGGTGGGATGGAGTAATGTGCCTCTAGAAGAAGAAGAAGAATAGGCAGTTGGCCAATGCAAGAATGCTGCTGCAGGCATGAGTGGTTTATCTTCTGTTTGATCTCTTCTGCTAAGGGATGACAAGAATGGACTTAATAAATCTGCATAAACACATGAAAGAAGCAGGAGTCTGGGGTGATTTGCTAAGCTAAGACAACTCTATGTTGTCAGCTTGAATGCTCTGACAAGGTAGAACGTTCATGTTATAAAAAGCACCATTACAAAGAGAACACTCATTCTTTTAAGATGAAGAAGCTCCTAACTAAGCAGCAAGATGGAAAAAGTAAGAAAAATTATTCAAATTTTTAAATATTTCCCATGATTTTTTTTGGTAGAAATATTTTTTGATTCCTCTGCATGGAAAGAAGAAGAAATCCTTCTAAGATACCATGAGATCGGACTAAAATACCAGGCATGGATCTTCCAGCAAGAAATTTCACCAGTGTTTTAGCTAGGATGTCTGTTCCTTCCTCCCTACATGGCTTCAATGGTGTTTTCCAGCCTCAGCTCTCTACCCCTCCCCAAGTTTTTACTAGCGCCACAATCACTTCCATCCCTTATCTCTACATCTTACTTGATCTCTTCAATGAGTTATGCAATGTTTATCCACCATTTGATCTTCTCAGATTGTTTCATAGCAACAGACAACAGTTTATGGTGGATATTGTGTGAAAACTCTCCAGCAGAACGTGCCTATGAATCCTGCTGGTTTCTCGGATAACGTTACGCTCTTTGGAACAATAATGCTGGCCAACAAGTTATCTTAATTTTATGCTAAAATTAGAGCAGTTGAACAATATTTATTTCAAGTCCACTGGTTTTAGTGAATACCAGGAAGAAGTGAGAATGTGACCCATGCATCTCAACCCATATAGCTTCATCCATGACACTCATGCAATGGCGCTTGCAAATCGGCGCAGTTGAAACAGAAAACACTGAGTGGCGACTACACCAAGGAAAACTTCAATGTGCTCACCTCATTCCTTGGAGGGAATACCTCTGTAAAAGGGAGATCTAAAACCTTGGGACTTGGATTCAAAAGAGCTTCTCAGAGTCATTAAGAACACCACTTTCAAAGACCTCCGAGGTAGTACAGGAAAACACAAAACCAAATTCGTCCAGCTAAGTCCCAAAGTGTTGCAGTTTTGGCAGCTGCTGCCTGAGCTCCCACCTGTCCCCCAGAATAGGAGGCAAGCAGAGCAATTCAGGCATTTCTTACCATATTAGGCAGACAGGTAAAAGGCTTAAGTCCTTAAGTGTGCATGTTTAGCATCCACATTTATTTTGTGATCGAGCATTCCTGAAGCATTAAAACAACAGCCTGTCTTTGGCTTTTTACAGAAAAGTGCCTAAAAGTACAAAAGTGTCCAGATTTTGCAGTTTTCTAACCTTTCCTGGTAAAGTCTCATCAACTGCTAAACAGCATATTCCCTCTCCCTTGGCAACTGAACCATGTCCTTCATAATCCTTGCATGAGTCCCTGCTTTCAGAAGGGTCCCAGAATCTTTCCTGAGGGCTCTAGGAGAGATCCCAAACTTGAACTTCGTAATCCAGTGTCTTTCTCCCTCACTCTGTAAGGGTTTGTTTAAGTCTGGCCTCTATTTATGATGTCTCTCCCATAAGATCTTTTCCAGTTTACACATCATCAGTCATTTTCTCATGTCCCACAAGAGAAATGAAGGTTTTGCAATATAAGACTTCACCAATATATTGAGATTTCCTGTTGCTGCTTAATTTGACTTGTTTGAATAGGTCATTGACTTCTGTATTTATATTGTCTGTATTTCAAATGAAAATGCAGTGCTCTCAATTAATTTTCAAATTAGCTGCTAAGATTTTAAAACAGAAGGGCCCAAACATACAAAACAACCAGGCACAGACACGTTCACTCATTTAGTTTATCAAAGCACACTTGGTTCACAGGGTAAGGCCACCCATAAGATTCCTGACTTGTTTTCTTCAATATGGATTGGCACACAAAGTAAAAAATGCACTCCTGATCATCTTACAAATAGTTTGATATATTTCTATGTCCACTGCATCATCATGATATTTTATAATATGGAATATCCTCCCAAAATTAGATTTTACACCACCAATATTTACAATTTAATTCCTTGCAAAGAAACAAAGAGGTGAAACTGTCCTTTCTGGCAACAGTATTATCTTAGATAAGGAATATCCCATTCCCCTTCCATCTTCCGTTCTAAGATCTTATGCCATCAGCACACAAAGGAGAAGGAAAGGTACGCATTGTTCAGATACATAAACTCCTTTTTACGGGAGAAGCCCTGGAGCTTCAGACCATGTAAATAAATACCTGACTGTTATAGAAGAGCAAGGACCAGAAACAGATTCTCTGACACATTCCAAAAATAAACACGGCTGTTCCATCCCCATTATCAGACATACCTGATCTCAGTCGCAGCAGGGGCCACTTGTCTAAGCAAGCAACATCACGTCTCAGGATGGCAGAGCTCTCGTGACCTTTATTGTTATTACTATTATCAAGGACATCACAAAACCCTCTTCCTTGCAAGCTCAGTTTGGCTCTGATTTTCTGCTGGAGGAAGGATTCCATTTTTCCTTTTAATTGTTTATTGTTGTAGGGATCAGTGCTTTTAAGGTGTTTCATGTTACAGTTTTCACACAGAAATAGATACTGACTCACTGTAAGAAGACAAAAGCTGAGGAATATGAAAACACAGCTCTTAGTATTCCTAGCTACATCTGCACCACCACAGGCTACAGATGTGGAATTCTAAGCCCTGAAAAGACTTGTTTTTCATGTGAAGAAACCCTTGCTTTCCACTTAACAGTTACCCTGACCGCATTCAGTCCTTCAAACCAATAAAAAATACAGGGAAACAACATGAACTTCCTTCTCCACTGGGAAGAGGTAAAAACATGAGGGCAGAAATTTAGTTCCAGTGCTAAGAATCTGTTGACTGCATTGTCTTTCCTGTTAGAAGGCTTCACTCTAAACTCCCAAAACAACTCTTAGGAGACACATTCCCCCAACAAGAAAGCAATTTTCACAAGGGCAGGACAGGCACAAGAAGACAAGATGGAATGGCTTTATATGGATACTAGGAAGGTTTAGATAGTCTGGAGAAATTGTTCTCTGTGAGGGTGCTGAGGCCCTGGCACAGGTTGCCCAGAGAAGCTGAGGCTGCCCCATCGCTGGAAGTCTCCAAGGCCAGGTGGGACAGCCTGGGATAGTGGAAGGTGTCCCTGACCATGGCAGGGAGTGGAGTCCCTTCCATCTCAAACGAGTCTGGGTGGCTGTTCCCACCATGACTCTGGGACTGCAAAACATGAAACCAGAGACAGCATGGGCTGTCTGAGAGAGGATGTGTGGCCTCCCAGTTACCACCAGTCCAGAGGGGCGTCCCTCTCTGCCGTTCAGCACCATGACCATCGCCCTGTTGGACAAATCTAACCCTGTAGGGAGCACCAAGGTGGTCTGCGTTGTATTAAAACCTTATTTCCATTTTCTACGAGCAACAGAGTGTCACAGATTCATTTTAAGCTGTTTTCCCTAGATCTGCTTTAAGTTATTTTCCATTAAATGGTACTAAAGGATGTGTTAAAGGTAGGATGGGATGTAATAGGCCTTAAATATTTATGGTCTTTGTATTTATTACAGATCTCAGGCCTCCTATACAGTATGTGCCAGCATCTCCATTCAATGCCAAACATTGTCAACATTTCAACAGGAAGAGTTTATACCTACCTCAAGTTAATAAATCAAAATTACCACATTAACCTATAGATTCTGTCTGGTTTAAAGGGGCTTTAGAACACTGTGCAAGGAAGAGAAATTTCCTATTGCTATGCTGGGGAGTTTATCTACTAAAATAGAGTCAGTAAATAGCACATTAGAGAGAGGCCATTCTGGAATGCAGTTGGCCAGGAATGAAACACCACAATTAGCAGGAAATTCTAACAGTTTGGTGAGAGTGCTCTGCATCACACTTACAGAAATAGACTTCAGCTTGCATTTAAATGGCAGACTGATTCTCAAAACCAGGCAGTGCTGATGTCTTCATCATGTAAGTAAATTCAAAGCTAACTCTAGGCAGAGTTAAAAACAGAAAGCAAAATTAGCTATTAGCATGGAAAGTCACTTTCACCGCTGTATTTTTATATTCTGTCTCTACATTTTTGGGCTGCAACTTCATATTAGAAGATATCAGCTGCTGAAAATCAAGCTTCAGCACAGCACTCTGTCCTTCCAAAGCCTATCCTGCTGCTCATTCCCTGGAGAGCTTTCTCATGCGCTCACTTCACTCTTCTTGCAGTCAAAGCTCATCAAGCAAGCAGGAATTTGGGCAGAAGAATTTTCCTGCAGCTTACACAGCAGAAACCCCCGTGTTAACCTTCCCGATGACCCTCACACGCACCTAGGCAGGGCACAGTTAGATTCTCAGCTATGTGATTTCTATTCACGCTTTGCCCAAGTGTTGACTAATTCGGGAGCACAAGGCCAGCATTGGCAGAAGGAGAGGAATGCCTTTTCTGGGGAGCCAGCAGGTCTGCAGACACCTGCCAGGCAAAAATCCCCATCCTGCACGGCTGGCATCACACCCCTTTTCCGACTTTGGATTAGCATGTCATTTGTCTGTGCACCAGCTCTTCCCACCCAGCTTCTCCACCAGCTGTCAGAGGCTCTTCCCACCCACAAGGCAGATGGCTCTGCGGCTGGGATGACTATCCAGTGCTAGGCACTGGCACTTGGCAAATTGCTGGAATCCCTCAGCAGGACTATAATAAGCACAGGGCATGACTAAACCTGAAGTGCTGTTTACTTTTCCAGAGGCATCGTGCCATAACACATATTGCACCAAGAACTTGAAAAAAATGTGACCCACATCCTCTTTCAATTCCTTACCCCTCTCTCGTCACCCATGGCCAGCAACCCAAGCCTTGGGAAGCTGTTTCGGAGGCAGTTCCTGCTGGGACAGGGAGGCAAATGTGTGGCCCATGACCAGCACACAACAGGGAACTAAGCTATGTCCTGTCCAAACAGCACCAAGCAAGTAGAACAGCTGGGAGCACACTCTAAACAACCTCAAGAGAGTGACGCCTTGCACTACCGTCACTGTTTACTTTCAGCTATGTTATCAGCCCTCTGGCTACCACTAGCTCCTAATAATTGTCCTAATAATCTTTGTACAGGCATGAATAAGGAAGGCTTTGAATAGTCAGTCAGGAATTTTTAACAAGGAATGCCAGGATTGTGAGTTGGAAGGGCAGGGTTAGCCCTCCCCTGAATGGCAGGGGGCAAACCAGCCACATGTGGCATCCTTGACTCTTTCTGCAGGCAGGGGAAACAAAGTGTTGGATGCATAACCGCACCTGAAATGGTGCATCTCAGGCAACCCTAAGCCAGCCTCAAATTCCTGCAGTAAACACTTAATTTGCTTTGGAAACAAGTCATTTGCAAATGTCATCCCAAACTGGTGAACAAAAATAAAAAAAGGAGGCAAGTCGTGGTCCTTAAAGCAAGGTATTCTGACAGGTGATTTTACAATCCAGAGATCCCACCAGTCAGTATCCTAAACCTGTGCCCTAAGTCGTGATGCAACATGGACATATGTAGGCACATACACACAGATCCAAACTCTTTTTATGAGAAGAGCAACAAAGTGAAAAGAATGGAATTTTTCCTTTTTGAAGTCACACACAATTTATTAAAACTGGATTTTGAAAGCATTCCAATTCTAATTCCTTCTTCTGAAAGAACTTCATGTCTTAAACATATGCAAGATGTTGTAAATACTATTTCACTTGTCCTTTTAACTCCTGACCAGGCAGGCAACTAGCAATGGTCCTATTTTAAATGCATGGTAAAAGGCAGATAAAATGACATAAAATGGCCTGTTTCAGTTCAAGGAAGCCCAACAATCAAGTCAAACAATATGCTTAGTCTTTAAAAAAAAAAAAAAAAAAAAGAAGGTTTTGAAGAAATGTCCTCCCCTTTTTCACTTATAGAAAGAAGAAAAGGTGGACCCTTCAAGCTATTTCAGACTGCATGCCTGAAAGCACTGATCTTATTAATATCCCCTCTTGACCAACATCTTTGACACAAAACTAGGGCCAACACCATTTGGAAATCTTTCCGCTGAAAGCACTTTCTGTCAGGACACGGCTTCAAACCATCACCTGCAGCCAAATACAACCACATGACCTTCTCTGACCCCTCGCTCCCTGTAATACCGGCTCACAACAGCGTCAGTCTCAGCAGTTCTGAGACTCGGACCTTGCAATTCTGCTCCTCCCAGCCAGCAACAGGAATGAAGTTGGACAACACATCTCCACAGAGAACAGGATCATATTTCTCTGAAATGCTTCAGTTTTGATGTCAGTAACTACATGTAGCTTTCCTTCTGGATTTATTCCCCCTTACATCTAGAAAACTGTTGATTTTCAGGTGAGCAGCTTATTTGAAACCAAAAGTGTTTGGCTCTGAAAGCTCAGAGCCACCAGTTTAGACCAAATCTTTACCTGGCACCTTTTAGACTTGGGCTTTTCCCAGATTGGTGGTGACCATACCTGTTTGCCCGCCTTGGTGACTGTGGTCTCCCAAATGCTCACAATTAATCACACTGCTTGAACTTTCCCTTCTTGACCAGGAGGTGTGGGTTTCTCATAGAGCAATACAGCATTATCACATATCACCATCATGCTATCTGACTGGAATCCCAGCCCCTTACCTTGTTCAAAGACTGATCTTCTAGTAGAATTCCTCACCGGTACAGGTCATGCCTCTCAGGTAACCAGTGGTGCCTAGCCACAGGACAAGAGCTCCATCCAGTGGCTCCTTCTCGAGCCAACATTTTCCAGAGTTGTGAATCCATTTTGCATATGCCCCTTCGGAAACTCTGAGAAATACTAAGGTTCTTCAGCTCCCTAAGTTTCCATTATGCAGGTTATTTCCCATTAGAAATTGGGACTTTGTACCAAAGGGGATAAACCCCAACATGGATACCCAAAAATGATGGTCATTTCTGAAATGTTATGAGTCTCTTGTTTTCAGATAGCACCAAGATTGCTTTCCACAGATATCCATCCCTTGCCTATTCTCCTAAGGCCTTCAAATCATTGCTTAATACAGATCGTTCTAAGCAAAAATGCTGATGTCTTAGAGCCATCATGCTTCCTCAGCAGCTCCAGAAACCAGAGTGGGAAAGGACATGTTAAACAATAGAGTGACTTTTAGAGCTATCATTGTTTCTACCTCACTACGTGGTCTCAGGAGACCACCAGTCTTAAGTACAACCAGCCTTTTTCTGAGACCTTTTTGATCCATAGCTCAGAGCAGTGGGACACCTCTCTCTAGAAGGCAAGTCAGCTCTGAGGTCAGCCAGTCCTCTCTCTAGTGTACCCTAACATTGTTTCTGGGAAGAAGTCATTCCAGCTTCCTTCTGCTGTTCCACCTGCTCTAATTTACCTAGGACAAAGGGTTATCTCTCTGATCTTTCTGTGGGTGATCTAACAACGTGTTGAAGGAAGATTCTGTTAGACTGAATTCCTCCCAGGTGCCTTATAATTAAAAGGCACAGTCAGAAAGCTGTGGCAATAAAAGAGGCTGGCTTTAGGCAGCTGAGCCAAAAGACAATTAAAAAAAAAAGCAGAAATAAATACTGTACACTGTTGTTATGGAAAGAACTGGCATGACATCATCTCTAAAGGGATTTAGGTGTTAAATTGCCTCTGCAATCAATTCAAACACTCAAAATTCCTGAGCCTGGGAAGGTAAGTGCAGATTTTAATAATAAAATGTTCTTTATCTATAAAAAAGACCGTTTTAAAAGTCAACTGTAATTAGTAACTGACAGGTCTCCAAGTTAAACCCTTTGTAACAGCAGCACAGAGACAGTGTCCCATTGTTAACATCCCATTTCACACTCTGCAGGGACCAGGTTTCCTTTTCTTCTGTGTCATTACTCAGGCATGGAACAATCCAAGAGTCTAATCCCACTTTCCTTTGGGTTTGCAGGACCGCAGAGGTTCTTCCCACAAGATATTTTCCCACCAGCCCAGGGCACACTTGCTCAGCCCACAGCCCAATCCCAAAGACACTGGAAAATGTCTGTTTACTTTGATACCAGAGAACCAGTTTATATTTTTCCTCTCTTCCCATCATATAACCATAAGCTAGAAGGGCCCAACTAAAATATTAAGTCATGTGTCCTGCTGAAGCATACACTGGGTGTGGATCAGTCACAAAGAAATCACCAGAGCTGCAGCAATGGACTCCCCCCATTACCTGTGATGCATGTCTGCTCCTTCCTTGTGCTTCTGGAGCAAGTCCCTTTTCAGCTTCACAGCAATGCACGATGGAGGATTGGGAGGGTCTCAGATACTGCCAGCCATACCAGGAGCTGCAAGGATGCCTAGAGCAAATAAAAGAGATGATTTGTCTTGTGCCCAGATGCCTCTGAAAAGGCCAGGGCCAAACTGCAACAAGAAGAGGACTGTTAGTTGCCAGGTGAAACAGCAGCAGGGCTGCTGGACCAGGCTTCAGCTTCCAACATCTCAATTAGCTGTGCAGGCCCTGGGGTTCTTCTGCAGGTGCATTCCCAGCAGAACACCAGACCAGCTTGTTACCACAGCGCTTTTTTCTCTCTGTAGCCCAGGCAAGCAACTGTGGGACTTGAAGAAGGCACTTAGTTCATTATTTTGTCACAAGCTTTTGGTTTCTGCTCCTGTCCAGCCTTGCTTATCCAGCAAACATCTCAGTTCACTAACAAGTGGAAAAGGGAGGAATTACTTTCTAGGAGGTGGATAAAATCAGGTGGTTTGACCACTGAGGCATTTCTAAACCACACTCATGGAAGAAAGGGAGAAGTCTAAGACAAGGCTGTGGTAACCAATGGGAACAAGCAAACTGCCCCACAACACAAACACACCCAAAATGGTTTAACTTGTGGGCGAGTCTGGGAAATCCTGAAGCTGAGCATCACGGACAATTCTCAGGATCAGTATATCAATATGGGAATGATTTTCAGGAATTAGCAATGGCTTGGGTATAGAGCCAGGCTTTTGCCACTACACTGGGTACTGAAAGGACCTCCCTTCCAAAGCTATACAGTAAAACTGGCCTTACACGTGCACTCTGACACCTGCTGGCCCTCAGCCATCTCAGGTGGGCAGGAGGTGGCCAGGCTGTTAGACAGAAAACCTTCAGAGAATCTTCCTAGAGAAGAAAGCCAAAACCCAGATCCCAGGTGCTAAGAGATTACAGGAAAGGCAACCATGAGACAGCAAAAACCAAAACCATAATGAGCTGCTATGATTACTGAGTTATAACTGTGCTGTGTGTGGTTACAGAGCAATACTCTATGTTTGGAATCACTGTGACTACAGACTCTGGCTAGATGCTGCAGGCAGTTTTTTTTCCCAGACACTGCTAAACCTAGAGGCTGCTTTTAAAGCCTATGCAGGGTTTGGCAAAATCTGTCAGGAGTTTAGAAGCCCTGCTCCTTTGCAAATGTAAGCATCACTGGCGAAACAGTGACAGTTTACAGAGAGAGGCGTCAGGAGAGTGAGGTGACATCTCCTGATGACAGTGGGACATGGGATTAAGCCAATCACACACACTCCTCTAGTGAGAGTTAAGAATGATCCTGGGCTGAGCCAGGTTACTTGGAGTCAGAGGGTGAAATGAAATGAAGCATGTCAACACAGGCTGAATTTTCCTTCTAAGGCAGATAAGGAGAGTGCTGGAGGGCTCTCAGCAGGGAAGGAACACAGTTGGCTTCTAAAAGTTGTGAAATCTTTGCCTACTTCCAACCAGTGCCTCAGTGATGGGAAAGAATGAGCAATCATTCCTGGACTGGGAGGAAAAAATAATTAGCTTTCCCAAATCATTATGGAAAATAAACCTAATACAAGTAAGTCATACAAAAACACCATCTGCCCAAAAACCTCAAACGACAGGGTAAACTGGTGAGAATCTCATGGAAGAAGGAAAGCCCTTTTGCTCCTTTCTAGCTGGTACCCAAACAGCTAGTGGAGTTACTGTGAAGTTACCCAAGTCCCAGTTACACCATTTAACCTATAAATATAATGACAAAAAGTATATTGTGAGGAAGGGTTCAGTAAGTCTCTTTGCAGAGTCCACACGTGGGACCATCACACCGTCACTATTTAGATAGAACCCCTTCAATCTCAGAAGGTCAAACTCCTTCAACATGTCAGACAAAGCCACCAAGTCATGGAAAATAAGGAAAATAGTGACAGAAGGCAGGTTTAGAAGAGATATTTCAGAAGGACTATCTTCCCCATGAGACTGGTAAGGCCCTGGCACAGGTTGCCCAGAGAAGCTGTGGCTGCCCCATCCCTGGAAGTGTTCAAGCTCAGGCTGGACAAGGCCTGAAACAACCTGGTATAGTGGAAGGTGTCCCTACCCAGGGCAAGGGCTGAAAGAAGCTGACCTTTAAGGTCCCTTCCAACTCAAACCATTCCTTGACTCCATGATTCAGCAGGATGGACTTGCAGAAAAAGATTACACAGAGTGCAGGCTGCCTTTGTAGCAAAAAAAAAAAAAAAAAAAGCCAAGGAAATTTTTTATTTCTTAGCAAATACAATTGTGCATAAATGATAAATTATGTGCTACTAGCGTGTGGGAAACTCATTCATGCAAGTCAATCTGTGATCAGCCCCAAGCTCTACTAGACACTGTTTTGATGGGGTCTGTTCTATCACAAGAAATTCAGTTCAGCAAAGCTACTTTTCAGTTCTTAAATAACCTTTTAATGACTCTCTACTGCCTCTGAACTTCTTTCAACCACTCAAAAGACATATATCGCATATTCAGCTTTAAAATAAGAAATAGATGAACACTGATACCCAATTTAATCAGAACATTGCTGCAAATCCCTGGAGATGAGGTTGTGCAACAGGCTGCCAGGGGCAAGGAGCGTACTGCTATGGTAAGCAATTTGTAACAGCAGTTAGGACAAGTGAAGAAATCAGCAGTGGAGCTGGGGTGGGAATTTTCACCAGCCTCTAGAAAGACTCCCTGCTCTACATGAATTATAACCAAATGCATTCATTACAAGGAAGTCATAACACCCTTTTCCTTTTCTTAGGTAACATCTAAACATGTCCAATTCCTTACTGACAGCAGAGAAACAAAGAGCTCCAGGGTGAAATGGATCTCTAAATACTACAGCAATGCGTACTTCACAGAGGCTGTTTTTCTGCACATTATTTATATTTGCAGTATCTTTTTCATCTTAGTATCTCAACAATACTGTTTTTACAATCCTAATCTATTTTTTTTTTCCAAAGCAGTAAAAGTCTGCCCAATCCCACTTCTCATGATGCCCCTTCCTGTCGGAGCAGAACCTGCTTGCAGGGTAAAATCAAATTCTCACAGAAAAGAAGTTTAGACACACGCTCTTTTTGAGAAGCTGAATGGTACCTCCTTTCTCCATCTCCCATCAGTGACTTGTAAAAGCTGAATACACTTGTGCTCTAAGCCAGCAGAATTCAGATACCAAGAAGGGAAAAAAAGGAACAGAAAAACCACACAACTCGTATCCAGAGCAAAATACAAGTATTTCAAATTTACGAGTGTCAGAGGAAATCACCGCCCTAACCCCTTTCATTAAACATTGACAGAGAGCTCATCTGCATATCTTAATCTCGAGCAAACAAACCCAGGTTTGGAGTCAGGTGTGTTTAGCTGGATTAGAGACTACTTTCCCTTTCACCCCACCACATTTAGGGCAGGAAGCAGAAATGAGAGCCTCAAAAACACCATCATGTTTGGGACTGATGGCTCTCTCCCAAGTCCTTTCTCAGCATGTCTCCTTGACTAAGAGATGCATTAAGAAAACAAACACAAAAACCACAGGCTAACTTGCTGGGTTCCTCTTTGACAATATGCTACGTGCCGGGGGAAAAGAAACAACAAACCTTCATTCTCTTACAACATGTGCTTAGCTAAGTCCCAGTTCAAATAAACAGCTGTGCCCAGACCTTCACTCTGAGGGCAAGCCTGCACCATGAGCTCAGTACTCCTCCACCTTGCTTGATGCCAGCAAAGGGCTTATAGGGTGAGCACAGCCTTTCCTGGTGAAAACTAACTCTTGCTGCAAGAAATTATTCCAGCTTTCTCAGGCAAAACCTGCACTGACAGAAAGAGCTTTTTAACCAAAGCAACCATGCCAGCAGAAAACAGAAAATAAAAGAGGCTGCCAAGTTTGTATTTGCCTTATTTAGTCATTGACCTGTTCATTTGGCAGAGAAAAACTAACAGTAGATCTCCTCCAAAGCAGTTCTTATTCACTAGCTCTTTGGGGATGTAAAGGCCTGACTTGACAACCACCACTCGACAACCATCCAGCCCCTCGCAAATGGCTTCTCCCACTCATCACCCCCACGTGGCAGCACTGCCCTGGGTCTAGACATGCAACTGATAGGGCAGAGCATGGCTGAATTCATCACCACAGTAGGCTCCCACTAAGTCTCCTCAGCCCCATCAGCCATCCTCTATGAAGAGCAAAACACCAAACACCTCCCCTGCGAAGCGGCCAGGATGTACAACCTTCTAGAGAGAAAAGCAATGATATTAAAATTCCTTGAGGGACTTACCCTTGCCTTTGTTTTCCCACTGCTGCTCCCTCACAAGTCCGGCACACAGGAGCCAGCACAGAGGTTTTGTTGTGTCACTGGCAAGGCAGGAACTCAGCACCCACTTGCTCTCTGAGCGCTGAAACTTTGGCAGTCGGTCAAGGTAACAGGTTAGCAGCATGGAACACGCCTAACCTCCACTCTGTCCCTCTTCCGTTCCATCAGATACAGGAGGGAAACTCCACACACTGCAATAGCTCTTCGGGCATGTCTTTAGGTGACACTTCCCACCTCTCAGTACAGTTGTCAGCTACAGAAAAACAGGTCAATTATTATCCTTCCCTTTAGAAACCAAAAAAACCCTCACTGCCGAGCAGACCTTTCAGCATCATACTTCCAAATCTGGAAGAAAAATTCCATCAATCAATTTATTTCTAATGTCTATAAACCTGCTTGGTCTAGTCCCTGCTCACCTCATTCCCTCAGCATGTTATGTGACGTATTCTGCTTTATTCAGGTCACTTCCTGTTCCCACCCCTCACTCGATCATTCCAGTGAAAGAAACACTGTAGTTAAAAGCAAGAGTTCCACCTAAGCTAACTTCAAGGGCCAAAGGATTTGCAAATGCTAACAGAGAAAACTCTCGGGAAGCTGACATTGGTTCCATAAAATAATCTCACTCCTGTAAAATCGGTCTAGAGCAACACTAAGAATTGCTAGCGCACAAGTTTCAAATTTGCCAGTTAACCTGGGCCTCTAAGAAAAGCTGAGAATCCTCATTTTGACCACTGAGGGACCAAAAAACCCCACCCTGTGGATGGGAGTCTCCTCTTGTCACTGTGCAAAGCAGAAGCACTGATGAAATGCTGCTGGTGGACAAGAGGAGTGTCCCCACCACAGACTGCTGCTCGAGCAGAACCAGTTGTTTGTGACCCCGCTGGAGCACAGCCTTGCTAGCCCCAGCCGGTGTGCACAAGCCACCCCAGCCTTCTTTCCCAAGAGTCCCAGTACATTATGCATGATCTTCATGGATTCTATTTAGCAAAAGCCTACTTCAAAGCCAGCCTACAAATACCTCAGTCCAAATTACAGCATTACTGTTTCCCGTAAGGACTCAAAGCTCCTTCATCTCTATGATCTGTTTCTTGGTTTGATTTCTGTGGAGCTATTTTGGAAATGAAGTTTCAATAATGAACATGAGCCAAAGATTCGGTCCAAAGCATCTCATATCCTGTCAGATGAGTAAAACTGTATGAGCCATATCAGAAGAGAATCAGCTCTACTATATGAGCATCTCCCCATCCAACATCTGTCTCCATAAGAAATCTATTTCCTTTAACATCCATCTCAACCTTTGCTCTTTAAAAAACAGCAACCGACAACTTCCCTCCAGCTCCTGCCATCCTCCCAACCACTTCTACAGCAGTTAAAAGGTTAAAATACAGACCAACCCTCAAGGCACACCTTGCTATCAGCAGTACAGGTGCTACCAATGACTCATGCTCAGAACAGCAACATGTCCAAGACCTCACACTGTCAGGCAGTCACCTCTGGAACCAAGGACTTGCAATTACTGACAGTTTGGATATTATTTCAGATTAAAGTCCGTTTTTACAAACAGCCCACAGTCCCCTTGAAAATAAACCTCCAGCAATAACAAAAACCTAAACCAAACTATATATTGTAATTTTTTAACCAGATCAGAGACAGCACTGAAACGCTTTGGGTGTTGCACTGCCAAAAAAGCAAACGAAAATCCCCAAACAAAACATCCTGAAACCAAGGAGCAGAAGTGGAAATCAGCACTTACATTAAGAGGTGAAGAATTCTAGTGTCTTCATTGAATTTCAAGACTTAAAGTACTTCCTAGTGAAAGAAAAGATCATTCAAGGGACATCCTATTCCAGCCAGCAGGAAATATTGTAGGACAGATCTAATCCCCTTAAAGAAATGTTTTCCAAGACCTGAAGCAACTACAGCTACCCGAGACAAGGATCAGAATGGGAAAAGCCAGTACTTTAGCCTAAATATCCAGGCTCAGACCTGAGAAGGTGAAATGACAGCACAGTGCAGGTATCCTCATCCAACATATGTGCCAGTGTAGAGAAATGAAATGCAAAGGTTCAGTCCACGGGTAGCAGCGTGACAGACCAGGAAGGAGAACTGGGTTATATTCCAGCACTAGAGACAAGCAGAGAAGAGAAAAACAAAAAACCCTCAAAGGCAGCACAACAAATGCAGAAACAGAAAATTCCTGACAGGAGTGGCTAAAAGGAGGGCTCCACAGAAGGGCTTTGAAAGATCCAGGGATCTTCAGCCTGTGCTTCACAAAAAGCAAACACAATTGCTACATTTCCAGCAATGCTTTCTGACCTCCTGCCAGCATGATTCCAGCTGGATTGTACTGGTGATCCCAGAGGCAATGCTAACAGCAGTCTTTAAAGCCAACAGCGCAACCAGATGCTGGAGGTGTCCTCATCTGAGGGCAACTGGCAAGTGCAGAGCGTCAATAAAACATAAAATGAAGATGCATTATCACTTTGAGTGTATCATGGGAGAGCAACCTTGGGAGAAATGGAAATTTTCAGACAGGAAGAGCTAGTGACTCATCTCCGCCATGGACGAATTCCATCAGTCCCTCTGCAGGCATAGGCTAAGTCTAAGTCATTAACAGATCTCAAGAAAAGCCATTATTTACATACCTAAATAACACCAAATGTGTATCACCGGAGCTAAAGCATGCAATACAGCTATGACATTTGGCAAACACAGTAAGAGTTCCTTTCAAGAGTGTACCATGCCATAGTATCTCCAAAGCTCAGTCCCATTTACCCTAAAGTGCTGAACAGGCTGGGAAGTCACCAGCAGTGGAACCACCAGTGTCACACTGTCCTTCCAGGAAAATGCTATTCCTATGAACAAGTCGAGGTTATGTCAAAGGGGAAGAGTAAACCTCAGCAGGAAAGAGCTGAAACTGTGAGATGAATCTGTTCTTCACAGCTAAAGGTCTAAGAATAGCAGAGGCACTCATCAGCCATAAAAACCTGACTGTAAGTGCATGCACAACAGCATGAGGAATGCTGGCAATGGAGTGCCTGACTGCTCCCAGCCTCAAGGAATCTCAGTTTACTCTTTAATACCTCAGACTGTTCAGTTGCACAAAAGACCTATATTCCCATGTCACAAGTCTCCCAGTCAGAAACCAGACTAGTTAAAGCAGCGCAAGCTGCACCAAAATCACCCCTGGTAAAAGCTCTTCAGTCCGTTGACATGAGCCCACTCCCTCAACAACAACATAGCAGAGACAGCAAAGAAACTTTGGCAAGGAGAAGTACACCTGGAATACCCTACACAACTACGCTGGACCATTGCAGGAAATCCTCGGGAAAGTAGCAGTGTTGCAGATCAGGAATGATACCTAAAAAGCCAGTCCTGCTGTTTGTGACTATGGGTGTTCTCACAAGGTGCCGCTCAGACAGGACACAGGTGACTGACCAACAAGCCAGTCAATGACCTGAGGCCACTGTGCTGGGCTGAGGGCTCAGGGTAAAGGCCATGGGCCACAGCAAGGACAACACCAAAGGTGCAGTGGAAGCTCAGCAGAGAACAAGAGCTATGGACCAGCGAAGGCAAATCTGAAGGGAATGACGAGAAAAGAGCACGCAGTCAGCATAGCTCCGTAGCTGGTGCTGCAACCAGGAGTTAGGAAAAGCCCCAGCAACTGGATGGGTTAACTCAGCAGAACTGCTCAGAGAAGAGGATTAGAAAACCTCAGACAGCCAAGTGGAGCAGGGCAGAAGTCACATCCTCGAGAAGGCTGTGTCTGAGTAAAACGCTGCCTTTAACTTGTCTGTTAGAACTTGGATGAGATCATGTTTCTAGAAGCTATTAAAAGACAAATCACAACAACTTAGAAGGAAATTGGAGAAAAGCAAAAAATACAGGACAGGAGAAAGCACAGGATGTCCCCTGAAAGAGCTGCAGTGGCAACATTTTTGTAAATAACTCTCAGAAACCAACAGCCTTTTTCCAAGCCAGGCAATACTATGAGCCAGCAAACATCCATGGTGCAAGCTGGACAACCTTGACATCCTGGAGATCATATATGGAATGTCCAGCATGCCCAGGACATTAGGAAGAGCAGTCAGCAGAAATCCAAGAAATGAGCAATAGCCTGCAATCTCATTTAGCATGCACCATAGTCTTATTTATGCTGCTCTCATATTCTCTATACCCATGGACTGAAACTCAGAGAGTTTCAAAAGCCGCCTGCACACAACAGCCTCCAGTCTGGGCTCTGAGCATTACATTATACCCACCTAAGGTAAAATAAATCCCTGTACTGCTTACTCCAAGTATGGAATCCACACTCCTCGTCACTATGGGATTTCAATCAGCATTCTGGAGATGCATCCCCAGTTCAGGTTAATTTGGCACAGTAAGCACTGTGTCTAGCCTCAGTTAGTAGAGCTGCTAAGTGTTTTACTTTACAGCAGGCTGCCAGTATCAGCACTGCTTGGGGCTGTGTCCAGGTGAGAGCTCAGCCCTGAAGGCTGTCATGGCTTAGACACAGCGGGATTAGTGTTATCCATGTGCTAATATTCACTTGCAGCACATAAACAGCTGGTGGCTGCACAGAAGGCCTTCTGGTGACCAAACCCCTGCCATTAGCTCAGCCTTTTCTAGTCATTCACTTAATCCAGCAGGGTTTGCTCTATTCCCCTCCCCTCTCCCAGAGAGCAAGATTTATCTTGTTCCGTACAGTATTTTTCCTCTGGCTGAGCGAGGAAGTGACCTCTTCCTTCTTCACCTTTTCCACAGCCATTCACTCTTAAAGCCCTAATGCTCCTCTTGCAGCCAGCCCAGGGAGTGAGACACAATGACCTCCTGGCAGATTCCTGCAGATTTGTCCCCATTACCACTAGGCTAGAAGGACTGCAGCATAGTTTTGCCACCAGTTTGTATTTAGAGACCAAACTTCTTCTGAGTTTCCTTTCCTCACAAATGGTTACAGCTTTCATTTGTCTTGGTGAACTAACACAGCTGACATTGCACCAATGGCTTTTAATATCTTTTAAAACAAATAAATAACTTCCATTGGCCACGAATCTGGACCAGTGGCATCAAAACATCCCAGAGCAAAACCTAAAACAGGGGCTGCCTTCCTTTCCCATTATTTAATGGCACACTTCAGATCTACAAAACAGCACATCAAGATTAACTAATGCATCCTCCCAGGCTCCTGAAGGCATGGGGACATATCAATATTTTAAAGAGGAAGAGTGAGGCTAAGAGTGATTTATTTGCTCACAGTCATGCAGACAGTCTAAACGGGAGCTGGAAAAAACCACCTGGAGCCTATACACTTGGTTATGCTGAAACCTCTTGGCAAGAGCACTTGCACACAGTTTCCCTAAGAGATACCTAATTATTGCTACATATATAGATTTCTCTGGTCTACTCTTAACAGTTCACGGTGAGTTTCTCTTGGGTCATTTTTATTTCACAAAGACATTCCTGAGTATTTAATTACTAGAAAAAGAACAGAATCAATCCAATACTTATCATACTTTATATACAATTCCATTATTATGAAGACTGCTTAAATAAATAGAAAACAGTACAAGTAAGTAGCTGGCACAAAATTATAGAAAATTAGGTTCTACCTACAAAATTGCTTGCCGTTCTAAGAAGCATCTAGAGATGAGAAGATGAACTTAGAAGAAAACTTAAAATCCATTATACAGAAAAGAGCCACAAGGACTGAGAATAAAATGAGGCAATATTAAGACCATTGCTCACAGGTATTTGCATCACAATTAAAACCCTACTAGTCAGTACTTTAATCTCCTTTCTAATTGGAAGAAAACAGCATCTCAATTTTGTTTCCTGATCACAATGACTCTTGATTAAAACAAGCAAGTATTCCTAGGCAATTCTATCAAAGTATCTCTTATCCAAGAGAAGAGAAAGGGACACAACACCCAAAGGCTGAAAAACAATCCTCACCAAACAGTAGACATCAGTTCAGAAACTTTTCTCATCTCTAAAAGGCAAAAGCCAACACAACAATCCTGGTTTATGGTAGCCTGCGAATTCATTTAAGCAAAGGAAATACTGACAGATTCCGAAGGCTGAGGTACTGTTGGAGCTGAGGTTTAAGCTGAGGCACAGGCAGACCAGTCTCAGGCCATCTCTGCTGCTGTCTGTGCTGTGTCTGTCCTACATACAAATAACTGCAGCTTCGTGTGCTCCAGGCCAGCCACTTGCAGATGCCCCAGAAGCTTGGGGGCCAGTGGGGTGTGTGTTTGGGGTTTGGTATTGTTTTTTTCTCCACAGCAATTAAAAACATTCTTATAATTGGTCATGACTTTGCTCCTTCCAACCCAAACTTGGCAGGCAGAGATTTTATAAAGCTTTCTGGAACAGGCTGCAGATAACCTGCCACAGAGTTTCTGTGTGCTCTCTGTGATGGGTTTCAAAAGAAGCCTTTATTAGAACTCAGACATGTTTACTTCCTTGCAACAAGCACTGTCATTCCAATCCCTGTAATTAAATCCACAATTTCGACAGCTAAAACTGTAGAAATAATTGCACTGTTAGTCAAAATAAGTTGTTACTGTTCAGATTCTTGCCAAGAATGCTTTAAAAGCTTGTACTATGTGTTTCAAGTAAATCTGAACTGAATGCTCATCCATTCCACCTCACTTCCTTTCTGGAGCAAAGACTTTCAAATCTTTCCTTTTGCTGTGCAACCTTCAAGTCCTGCACAAGGACTGCAACTGGACACAACTGCACAAGATTTCCTGCCAGACTACTCCTACTTTCCACTACAACATAAATATTATACAAATATTATACAATGCTCTTGTACTGAGCACTAAGTCACACACAGGATGCACTTGATGTAATCCTGCGTCTCAGTCCCATAAGTTCATTTCCCACACATTGAAAAGATCTGCAGTCACAGTTTCCCCGAAATCTTAGAGAACTTTTTTACACCAAACGCACCCAGAATCCATAACCTTCAAGTCATCCATTGTACCAGTATTACGTACGAGCAATCCACAGCATTACTTCTTTTATGAGACAAGAAGCCAACACTATTAAGCATTAAAAAGTCTTTCCAACCACTTTTATTTTTCAGCCAACGGTTAGAGAATGCCAGCACAATTCCAGCCATAAAAGGAAGAAATCTCATCTCCAATAAGCAGGTAGCAGAAGCACCACGGTTGACAATAAAAAGTTTTACAATAAAATTTTGCCTTCAAAAGCCGATTGTGCAGAACAAAGCAGCTCAGAAAACCCAGCATTTGAAATGGCTAGCCTGAAGTCTGTTTTCTGCACCAGGAACAAGAGGCTCAGGCAGCAGCTACTCCACACAGGTCTCCCCCTTCTTACTCCAAGCAGGTGAGAACAAAAAACCTACTTGTAGCAGTGCAGGATCTGGGACAAGCAGCCAGAAGGCCCAGTTAACACATGGAGCAGTTGGAATGAAGGCAGGAAGCCACCTCTTATATCCCTAATGCGATTATGGGATGGTTTAGTAACATGTCATTTACAGATGGAGGCTGTTTGCAAAATGCCCTTCTGCCCAGTGCAGTGCCTAGCAAGCAAACGTGTTCCTCTCCCGGAGGAGAG
This sequence comes from Notiomystis cincta, assembly GCA_013398075.1. Lineage (NCBI taxonomy): Eukaryota > Metazoa > Chordata > Aves > Passeriformes > Notiomystidae > Notiomystis > Notiomystis cincta. The sequence continues at coordinate 154,695 of VZRX01020710.1, forward strand.
GACTGACCAGCAGCAAAAACAGCACTGTTTTTGGAAAAGCTAAAAAAAAAATTGGAAAAAAAACCCCAAACATGCTAGATAACAAAAAGCCTCAAATATCCTAGTTTGCAGTGCATAATAGAAACAGACATAAAAATTCATTCGCTTTATACAGGATTTCAGTCACATTTAGATTTAATTCAGTGTATTCTATGAAGAATTTCTTCTACCAAAAGCATCAGAAAACATTTTTGTGTACCTTAAAACATAAAATTCCAGGTTATTTCTCTCAGCAGCAAAAATGGTTTTTACCTTTTATTCCTGGGAACAATCAAACACCCATTACAAATACATGCGACTAAATAAACACTGAAGAGATCTAAAAACTCACGACCTTCCTCAAAATTAAATAGCAGTTTGGCATAAAATAAATTTTAAAAACCTATAAAATACTCTACAACTCAGTGGTCTGATCAAAAACTGGTACAGCATTTGGGAATGCTCAGAATCCTTGTCTCTTCAGAATTTGTGCATGTTACTTCACATAATACTGAACAGACATACCAATTGATTTAATTATGTCCCTATTCACAAAGTTTATTTGTTCCTCACAATCAGATCACCAGCACTGAGTCGTGCCTCTCCAGAGGCCTCCTATAAAAGAAGGAAGAAGCTGCACTTGAGATTTTGATCGCACAGAAGTTTGGAATGGTTTGACTCTGTCTGCGCTTCAAAGAGGATTATAACATGCTCAAAAATTCCTTGACCTGCAAAAAGAAACAAATATTGTCAATCACACTAAGTGTTTATCAACAGAAATAGACACCAAGTATATTTCCCTCTCCGCTGCTTTATGCTTTACTACAACCTAAAGAAACAGGGAAAAAGAAGCTCTGGCTCAGCCATGTCATTACCTGTCCAACAAGAACATTTCCAGACATGGTACCTGTAATTTAGCAGACACAGGGAAAAACACAATGGAATGATGCTCACCTGCCCCCTCCCCGCCCCGGTGTTCCTGAACTACAGCCCTCTGTCACAAAGGAAATTCATTACAAGCAAGTGTCACACAAACAGGAGCAGGATAATGGCCACCCCAAAAGAACTGTCATTTGGAAACCACGAGTCACACCCACTGCCTGAACTCCAGTCAAATTTAATGCCAGTGAACAACCTAGTGCATCTAATCAGGATGTTCCTTGGAATCTGAGGCTGGCAAAGAAATAATAAAGCAATACCTACGAAAACCACAGTGCTCTGAGAAAATCCAATACTGGAGACCAATGCCAGGCTCATAACTCCTGCCTTTAAGTTTCAGGAGCATCCTAGGTACTAGGCTGTGATACAGCCTGAACTGGAAGCATTTTCCCCTGTCCCCTCAAGCCAGGTTACTCCATGGAAAGGAACTGACCGTTAACTAGAGGACATGGTGATATTCTTTTGGCAAAGGCTCTCCTACACAGATCCCATCTGTAAACGTTTTGTCCAAATTCTTGATGTGAAATGGAAACAAATCTTGGATCACACTCCCCAACTGTGACCCTTCCCTTCCCTTCCCTGGTCAGGGCTCAAGGAAGTGAGGAAAAAGAAGGGGTCAAATCCCTCCCTGTAGAGACGGGAACATGTAACTGTGCCAAGACTAACTTGAAAGGCCCCACAAGAAAGCCACCCTCCACTTCAGAGAGTAGCACCAGTAATCCTGCATTAGAGAACCCTGTCAGGATTTACACACCAGACACAGTTTCAGGGTGAGCATCACAACAGAGGTAAGAAGGAAAGATACAGAGTCTGGGTCCCCACACAGCACACACCAAAGCCCACTGCATCCAGCCTCAACAAGTGTACCTCTTCCCTGGTTCCATTCAGGAAATGACACAAAATAGGGCCAACACAGAGCATAGGCTGTTCCCAGATAACCTGACAGCTACCCCAGAGTAAACTCCTCCAAAATCCACACTAAGTTGCCCAAGCTTGGCCTTATCTCATCTTGTGCAGATGGGAAGCACACTCCCTCCACAGCTGCCATGTCCGGTCATTCCATCAATTAACGAGCTCAACCAGAAGACTGGTTTTAATCAGATGAACACTGCCACTCCTGGGTGGATCAATGGAGATCAAAGGACAAAGCTGCGTTTCTCATGAAGAAACAGTTTGTTTCTGAAGAATGGAAAAACGTGTGCAAACCACAGCTGAGGTCTGTAAGACATTGAGGCTACTCAGATCAAAGTCAAGCTGTCCTCACTTAAATCCCACTGGGATTCAAGTACCGAACACCTGAGCAGTTAAATGATCAAGGTTTGGCGTAGCTTTAAAATATGTATTGCAGTAGGCTGTAAAACTGTTCATTACCTGAATGGAACTCTGTGACTTACATAGTTTAGAAGGATGATTAAACAGTGAAGTGTATTTTCAGAGCAACATGAATCATCGGTTTGTACTGCTTGCGAAATTTTACCTTTTCGATCATGTGATCGTATCTGTCCTTTTTGCCTTTGAAGTCTTCGTTAACATCAAGCGTTAGAATTGGAATTTCCTGTAGATAGTCAAAATCTGTTCTGTATTGAGAGAGGAACAAAGCAAATATTAGTAGCTGGAAATAAAGCAGAGAGCATTCAAATCCCTGTCAGCATTTTCATTGTTAAGAATGCCACAAAAAGAACTGCATCTTTAAATTACAGCCAAAAATTCTGAATTTACAGCGTGGCTCCTGGGATACACCATTGACTCCTGGCCATTCTGTTCCCCCAGGACCTAACTGAATAACAGAACACTGTGTATTAAAGCGAGTTCAGCTGAAGCCTCTGATGCTCAGAGCTCTGCATGAAGAGAACTTAGAGCACACTGCACATGCAAGCAAATAATGAACATGCTGGAAAGACACTACCTACTAAGAAAACACAGAGAAACGTGGTGCAGTTTAGATTTACGTATCATAAGTAAAGCTGAAGTTTCTCTGGTGGAAAAAGCCCTGCAGAACATCCTTACAAAGATTTATCCATCCTCGAGGAACCTACCGCAGTGTCCTGTGCTGGAGCCAACTTTCATGTTTGTAGTGAAGCTTCTCCAGATATTCAATGGGGATTTCTTGCTCTTCCTCTCTTCCACGCAAGTAAATCCTATTCAAGCATTTCTAAAGGCAAAAGAAATTAAATAAAAACAAATAAATGGATGTATTGTATGCCAAGAGCACAGAAATATCCCTCTGACATCACAGACAAGCATTTCAAAATATTGCTATGTTTCTGGCTCTTAGGAACTGTTTTCCAATGTTTTAAATCATTTGTTCCCATCCTGAGCGCAACTAAAGCCTCATTAACAAGCCAAAATTGTTCAAGTGTTATACTTTGTAATTTAAATATATGTTCTTTTCTTAAATAGAAAAAAAAAAAAAAAGCCCTCTGAGTTACTCGAGCATGTTACATTCCACAGTTTTTTACAACCATAACAAAACTGAAGGCATGGAAGCTGGAAGAAAGGAAATATGGAAGTGATCTGTAAGTTCATTAGAGCTCTTTTAAATTCATGTTTTTCTCTTGTTCAAGCAAGTTTCATACTCAAAGAGTATCTCAACAGAAATATTATTCTGTTCTCCCCTTTCAAACAAATATTAGATGGCCCAAGATCAAAGCATGGTCATACAGCCGCGCATACAGGGTGTGTTTTCACCTGGCTGAGCTCCATCGCCCCAGGTGTAGGGCTGCACAGACCACCCCCATATCAGCTCTAACATTACTGTAAACCGTTCTATCTATTCCCTGTACAGCTATATTCCCTATGTAACAGCTGTTCCTGGAGCTATTTGTGCTTTCCTGAAGTCGTTTGCTGTATTCTAGTGGTATTTTCTGATTTACTGTTCTCATGTGTTCTGTTTTTAGAACTAGAAAATCATTACCGGTTGACTTTAATACACACAGTCTACATTTGAAAGAATGTTTTTTAAGTACTTCCAGATTCAGTTGCAGCTCAAATATTGCAGCCTTCAGGGGAACAGGGCACCCTGGCTGAACCCTGACCATGAGGGGCAAGGCTCAGAACACAGACTTGTGCTCTGTGCCCTCACATTCGTATCCCTCACCTCAGGAGTGGCTCGGAGATAAATGATCCCATCCAGTGCTAGCCTCGAGCCAAACTGTTTATTCATCCAGTCGTGCCAGTCCTGGTAAATTGTCCACTCGGTCTCGTTCATGCAGTCAGACTCATATAAATTAGCAGCGAAGATGTACCTGTGGACATTAAAGTGATGGAAACAAAAATTATCTTGGGCACAGGAATACCTTGGTTTGTCTTAAGTACAGTAACTAGTGAAGAAGCTGAGTGGTAACACTGTAGCATCTCTGAAAAACTCTTGGAGTGGAGTTAAACAGCTGGTATTCTCTTCCTGGAGCTGTGTGCATGAAGACCACCAACATCTGCAGCTCAGGTGTGCAGGAATAACCCACAGAACACAACAGGTTGTACACTGGATCATTTATTTACAATAAATTAAAACACATTATTTTTTGCAATATATCACAACACGGGGAACACCTAAGGATTACGAGATGGGATTCACTTATTGAGTCTCACCTTCTGAATCCAGAAATGCAGAATGGCGCATTTATTTATGCTTTTTTTTTTTTTTGCTGGCCATAAACTAAAACACAACAAGTTCCACCTCAACATAAGGAAGAACTTCTTTCCATGAGGGTGGCCAAGCACCAGAACACCTGCTCAGGAAGGTTGCAGAGTCTCCCTCTCTGGAGGCATTCCAAACCCACCTGGATGTACTCCTGTGTCACCTGCTCCGGGTGACCCTGCCTTGACTGGGGGCTTGGACTGGGTGATCTCCAGAGCTCCCTTCCAACCCCACATACCCTGTGATGTGACTTGGGAGAATTGTTGTCTGCACCTTGAGGACTCCAGCCCCACATACCTGTCGCTGTAGACAGAGCGCTCGAAGAAGACCACGGGATTCTGCACACCCTGGAGTTTGCCATCCAGGGCGTTGAGCTGAGCCCGGATCCTGCTGAGGCACGCGTATGTCTGGAAGGTGAAAGCCCACCGCTCCGGCTTCTCATACATCATCCGCAGCACATTCCCGCCACTCTTCTGAGACGTGGTCAGCTCCTGGATTCAGCGGGAAACAAACAGAGCGCTGCTTATGCGGAAAAAAGCAGCTGAGGACAAGTCAGGAACAACGTGTTCCCGTTAAATTTTACGCTGAGTTATCCGAAACACACCGTGCTTTTTGCCAGGTCTAAAAAAGATCTCTAGTCTCTCAAAAGCCACTTGCGCAGGAAGTAGCAGCTGGATTGCCAATGGAATTACAAGTAGCTGGGAGAAAACCCACCGCTAAAACCAAGTGAAAAGTAGTTCTCCATTTCCTAAGACGTTTCAAAGCACACTTTTCATGGCACAGGAACAACCCTCTGCGCTCACCTGATTAGTTCACAATGGCTACAAGTAACTCTTGTAACTCTCTACCACTTTCAGAAATTACATCTGATGTTGAATAACATTTATTCCATAATACACCCAACAAACAGGAAAAGAGTAACTCAGACATTGTGAAAGCAATCAGCAAGAGGGTTGCTATCACACAGAGTCTGAAAAATACCCTGCTGGATATACTGGTATTCTCAAATTAGAGAAACATTTGACTTTTTCTTTTTCCTCTTTTACCTCACAGTCATCTCCAGAGCTTTGCTGAACATTGCACCATCTAGCTACAGGCTCAGGAACCACTTCCCACTCGTCACTGGCTTGCTTCAGAATATCCACAAAGGTGGATTTCCCTGCAGCTGTAGGAAAAACATTCAGGAACAAGGTCAGTGAGAAACCACCCACAGTGGTGCTAATTAACTAATGTTCAGCTCTGCTTTCCATCCCCCTAAACCAGTCTCTCACACCCACCATGATCCAGATCAATTAATAGAGCAACAGGGTTTTTCTTTATCTGAATTTAAACAGATTTGCCAATGCTCCCAGGCACCTGGTGATATTTTGAGGTGTGCTGTGCACGGCCAGGAGTGAGATTGAGAAATCCTTATGGATCCCTACCAACTCGGGAGATTCTGTGACTCCGTGTTTGACACCACAAAAAGGAAAGATGTGGGGAAAAGCTTAGCCAGAATTTCAACACCAAACAGGTGAATCAGTTAAAAAATGTAATAGAAAGCTTTTTTTTTTTCCTTCCTTCCCAAATCTCATCAGTTTTACGATGGCAGGGTAAAGTCTCTGACATTATGAATTGGCTTGGTTGTGCCTCCTGACCTGATTAAAAACCTTTTACAGAGGGAAACGGCTAGGAAAATCCTGTGGGAGCCATTCCTGTTGCCCGCTCTATTGTAGTGGGAAGAGCCCTCACACGAGGGAAAGGGGGCGGAAAGGAGGGAAAAAGGGGAAGGGAGGAGGTAAGGAAGAAGGGGAGGGGAGGAAAGAAAAGAAGAAAGGAAGGCGGCAGGCAGGCAGAGTCCGCAGAGCTGTGCCTTCCCCAGACACGGCAGAAAGCACCGAGCGCCGTGGGANGTGGGAGCCGCCTCTCCCTCCAGCCCTCGTCAACTCCCCCTTCCCCATCCCTTTTCCCCGCGTAGGCGGGAGGCGCCGACTCACCGATGTTGCCCTCCACGGCGACCTTCTTGAGGCGGCCATCGGGCCTGCTGCGCTTGGGCGGGGTGGCCATGGCGGCCTGAGGGGACGGG